>JAPSGF010000024.1:1619617-1631663 GCA_035772895.1 Perdix hodgsoniae | reverse complement strand
ATAAAAATAAAAATAAAAATAAAAATAAAAATAAAAATAAAAATAAATTAAAATTAAAATTAAAATTAAAAAAATAAAAATAAAAATAAAAATAAAAATAGGTAGTACTTCCACTGAGAAGCAAGACAATCTGTGTGTGGCCATCAGGCAGTTCACTGAGATAAAAAAGAAAGCTGGATCAGCACAGCTTTCCCAGACAGATGAGATATAACTCAGAGAGCCCAACACTCCCCAGCGAGGTACCCTACAGCTGCTGCAGCCTCCACTCATTCATTTTCTTCCATCCTTCTCCGCTGCCTCTTTATTACTCATTACAAGACACATTTGTGAACATCCCCCAGAATGCCCCATTGGTTGGGGTAGCAACATCGCTTTGCTTCCAGCTACTGGGTGCTTCCAGCCAGGGGCTCGTCCTAAGTCATGACCATCTCTTCATCCAAATGGAGCACAATCTGAGCACCAACAAGCAATGTCTGTCTGCAGACAGGGCTGGCCTGGGATTGAGATGTCTTTGTGTGATGTTGCCATAGCTACCCTCTGGCTAAATGGGGAAAGGGTCCTTTCTCTCACAGGGAAGCCAGCAGAGTTTGGAGCCCAGCCTGGATCAGACGGTGGGGACTGAACTGCTCTGTGTTACATTTGGAGATGGGAGTGCTTGAAAGAAAAAAGTTGCATATAAATATATATGTCTGTACTTACATCTCTGTACATATTCTGTATACATATATAAAGAAGGCTGTAGAATGGTGGTGGTTGAGGCACTGGTTTGCCAGCAAAGGGAGTGAAACCTCAAGCGCAGAGGACTTGATGTAAATAATGCAAGAGCTGTTCCAGCCCTTGGCATGGCCCTGGAGCCCCTAGAACCCCTGTAGAGAAGCAAGGAGATATTTGTCCAATTGTAAAATACAAAGTAGATTATCCCACAACTGATTTGTTTTGCTTCTGCCTGAACCAAACCTTTAGCTCGATAGACGGGATGCTGAGTGCACAGGAGCACACTGAACCGACACAGGTAGGGTAAAAGCATGTGAGTCCTTGATGTCTGTACACACGTACTTTAATGCCACGTTCAGGCATTATTTTCTCCATGAGTGCACTGAGCAAAAGGAATGATATGCAGAAAACTGCTCCCATTAAAAATGGAGGTTTCCAGAGGAGTAACAAGCCCCAGGTTTAACACACCTGGTAGATGTTGCACTGAGTGACATGGTCTAGAGGGGTCACAGGCACGGGTTGATGGTTGGACTAGATTACCTTGATGGTCTTTCCAACTGTAATTGTTCTATGATCTATGGGATCTGGTCCCAGCTCTGGATTTTGCCTCTGGCTTTCAAAGACATCCTAAAGCCACCTTATTTCTTGAGGGTGCTCAAAAAACAGGGAGAATGTCAGACCTCCTGAAGCTGGGCTATACAATAACAGAGACTGTCTGGGGAAAACACATAGGAATCCAGAAAGGACTGAAGTAGAACATAGACATAGAAGTAAAGGAAAAATGTGATAAAAATGTAACAAGGCTTCACTAAGGTCACTTGGGTCAGACTAGCTTGGTAGTTTTTTGTGATGAGGAAAGAAAAAAAAAAGTGCAAACAAAATACTCCATGGGCTTTTTTAGACATAGGAAATGCTTTAGATCTAATCTGTCTGGGCTTCAGCAACACTTTTGATAGAAAAGCCACGTGGGAAATTACTGTTTGTGTTGGAAGAAGCAGAGAATGGTATTTGAACGAAAGGTCCTTTGGGAAATAGCCATGAGCAAACACAGCAGGTTCTTCTGGAAACAAAATGGTAGGGGGTGGGGGATATACCTGATGAAATTCCTCAGAGCCAGTTTTGTTCATTTCCTTATGGAACAGGAGATGTTGGAAGGAGCAGCAAACGTGTGCCATGAGAGGGAATTGAATGAATCTGTCCATTTTAGTCTGGTAAAGCAATGGATGAGAGGTAATTCACTTATGCTGTTAATGCATTGAGGAGATGGATAAACACCAAAAAGAAAACTTATGTAAGCTTAAGGCAAACATTGGCACCAGAACAAATGTGCATCAAGTGGCCCCAAATAGCTGTAGGCAGAAAATTAAAAGGAGTTTTCTATTCACTGGAAGAGAGGGCTTCAGCTGCAGCCTCCCAGGAGGAGCAGAGAGCAGAGGTGGGAGTGCTCTCCGATCTGAGAGCTGCACACATGGGAACATGAGCTGAGGAGCCCTGGCTCTTGCACAAGAGGAGGAATGATGCAGCAAAGCAGCTGCTCTGTCTCAGTGCTTCCTTTGACATTTGCCTTTCAGCGGAGTCACTCGGCCCCAATATGCAATAGCCATAACATTGCATAGTTTAGTTTTTATCTGTCACTTAGTCACGACCTAATGACCTGAAGGGCAAAACCAGCAGCACTGTTCAAATCCTCCAGCAGAAATGTCAGTTGCTCTGAATTATCTCCTGAGGCAATTCACAAATCCCTCTTGCTTTTTAGGCATCATCTGCTAAGTTTGCCTACAGATCCAGGGTTATTTGGGTTGAACAGCTTGGATCCATTCCTAATGTTTGCAAGTTGAAGTTGGGTGAATGTGCCAATTTCTCCTTCTTTAAAGCTGTTAATTAGTTATACATGATACCAGGAAAGAAATTGAACTGATATTGCAGGCCTGACGCTCTGCTGAAGAAGACTGAAGTCTCTGCTGTGTCTCAGGCAAGGCCAAATCATTTAAATTCTTTTTTTTTCCTGCATCCTAGGCTGCCATGCAGAAAAATGTGCTTCAAATCATGGAAGGTTCAGGCTGCAGTGATGACAGAATCACAGAATGGCCAGGGTTGGAAGGGACCTCAAGGATCACAAAGCTCCAACCCCCCCGCCACATGCAGGGCCACCAACCTCCCCATTTAATACCAGACCAGGCTGCCCAGGGCCCCATCCAACCTGGCCTTGAATACCTCCAGGGACGGGGCATCCACAGCCTCTCTGAGCAGCTGTTCCAGCACCTCACCACTCTCTCTGTAAAGAACTTACGGGATGGGGGCCTATCTGCAACAATCTCTTAAGCATGAATGATTTTGAAAGTATCAATCAAGTATCAAGTATCAATCAAAATACTATAGTGCACATAGAAGTATTGCTGACTGCAAAAGCTCCTAATTTGGGTCAAGTGGTAATTGAAAAGTAAGAAGAAGGTCTTCAGGAAGGTTACTCTTCAGTGGTTGAGTACTGGGAGCCAGACGCACCGCTGAGCTCCATTTGTTTTATATCACGTTGTGACATAATGTGAGCATCACTGGGTCCGTGCAGAGCAGCTGGAATAGATGGGTACAGGTGGGCCAACAAGCCTTCATCAGTTCTCCAGAGATTTACCAATTCAGGAAGGGTTTTGTTTGCTTATTTTGATAGAATGGTCAACATGACCCCTCAGAGGAGAAAGGCTTCTGCTTCCAGGACAGTGAAGGGGAACTTCAGCAACCCAATGGGCTGTCCATAGTAGTGTCCATAGTGGGTAAGTCTGGGAGACAGGCAGCCTAGCAGAGAAGACCTGTGTTTGCCATCTGTGCCCATGACTGTAAAAACGGACATCACCTCTTCTTCCTTGGCCAAGTGTTATATGTCTCAGAGACCAGAAGACCTCTGAGGACACAGTATCTCTTGCCATCCTCTTCCAGTTCTCAGACCCCACAGGGCTTGTACTGCAAACTGTAAAGGAAAATGCTTGCTATGTGAACAGCAGCACCTGCCTCTAACAAGAAATGTTGCTGGCACAATTTGCAGAAAGCCTGTAGACATAACCTTCTGGGAAGAGACATTTAGTCAATACATTTGGTGTGGAAAGTAGAATGCAGGTAAAAGCAAGGAATGAGAGCTCTGTTAATTACTGCCATTGATTTTCCGAAATGGCTCTGTGTCTGTAGGAAGGATGAGATGACATTCTATGTTTATTCAGGGTCTGCTTTGGGTGGGAGGAGGTGGCCAAGACAATTAAAAAGTTTAATTAAAGCAGCAACCTTTCTGTTCCAGAGGTGGGAGCCTGTCATCTGCCAGTTTATTTTCATGAGTATGTCGTTACTGCAGGAACTGCTGCAGACTTGCTCAAACAGCTTTTGTTTGCAGTACATCTTCTCTGGCTGCTAGAAATCATTTTAGACCCAGTATTGAGGCCATTAGGTAAAACTCAAGAATATGAGTCTAAGTAGCTCTGAATTACGTCTGTGACATTGCACTATGTTACTGAAGTCTGCCAGCAGTAAGGACATGCTGCTGCAGTCTACTGCAAGATTAATATACCTGGATTTCATACACATGTCACATTTGGTACATCATCAGGAGCACCCAGTTCCTATTATGTCTTGCTGCTTCTTGCAGTGGTGTTTCCCTCTGTTGGCTGCATCAGAGACAAGAGGTGTTTATCATCTCCAAGCCACAGCTGGTTGACCATCTGTCTGCATGTGACATAGTAAGTTCCTCGGTGAACAGATGTTACCAAATTTGGAAGGTACTATAAAGGAGGAATCAGAAGTGACAGTTTGTAATCTTGCATATGACTATTTGAATGATTAATTCTATATTCAGATGAGCAAGTTCAATTCTGAGAAAAGGCTGCTTGAACAACCACCTCTGGAGGTTAATTCACTCCATTGATTCACTGCCCTGAAGCTAGTAACTCCTGTCTTAGCTGGTAGAGGAGTGCTGGTCTCCAACTTGGAGCACTACCAGTTTTCTGCAGGGAAGCAAACTCAAGAACATCTATTTGTTAGTTATTTATTAGCACTCTGTGACTGTTCTGCTGCCTTCTAAAGTAACTGTGTTATTTGAATGGAAAGACAAAGCTCATCTATCTTGACCAGATGAAACCCTCAGGTGTTGCTCACTGCCTCTGTCCCTCCAACCAACCTATTTCTTTCACTATTAGGATAGCCACATTTTTTTCAAACCAATTGATAAATGAGTGATTGGAAGCCTTGGAGACAAGCATAAAAGGACATTAATGCTACAAGAAGAAAAACTGATCTGGTCTCAGGAGCAATAGCTAGCTTGGCTCTGTGGGAATGTGTCGTAAGCAAAACAGGCAGAAAGGTCATCACAGTTCTGGTGTTACTGGCTTAAACATCCTGGGGTTTCATACTAGATAGTCCAGTGTCTGCTATTTCCTGGAGAAGAGTTTCCTGGAGTTTTTGGAAATGAACAGATCACTCTCACCAGTGTCTGTCCAAAGAAGTTTAATGTGGTTATAGAGACAAATAAGACAAACTATGTGCTTGTGCTGTACACGTATAGATCTGTGCAGGTACACTGATGTGTCTGTGCATACAAGTACCCATCCACAAAACACAGCACACTAAGAGTCACCTTAAACGAAGCTGGCCTAGTCATTGGATTGACAGCAAGGTTAGGCAAATATTTAAACTTTGGTGGGGATTCAGAAAAAATCAACACAATCAGATTGGAGGCTGGGAGGGATGCATCCTCTGTGGAATGACAGGAAGAAACAAAGCTGAGTTTCTCAAAGCCAATTTTGAGTGGTAGCTACGTGACACCCACAAAAATAAATGAGAGTTATATGGCTGAATCTTGTGGTCCATTGCTGCTTTCCCCCTTGACAGCTGTGGCTGAATCCCTGAGCCTGCCTTAAAGAACTGATCCAAGTGTTTGGGCTAGTCAGAAAATGACAGAAGGGCTCTCTATTGAAAATTGTGTAACATCAGGGCTGGGGAGCCAACGTGCAAGCTGATTCAAGCAGGTATAGCTGGAAGCGATGAGGTGAAACTGAAAAAAAGAAGCTGCAGATTAAATGTCAGAACTGCTTTTTCCAAAGCCAAGCTCTATTAGCTTGGATGACATCCTCCAAAGAGAGTTATGGAATCCCCATTAGCTTACCTATACCAATAACGTTCAATAACACGTTTTCTGGAAGGAACTCAGATTGGCAGAGAAACAAGAGGTGATTTAATAGTTCCTTTCCGTCTCTGACTTTTATAACTCTTCACATTGAATCCTAATACAAGAGGTTATCTTTACAGCAGGCAATGAAAGATTTTCCCTGTAGATTACCACTTGAAAAGTACATGCTGCACATCTTTAAAGTACGGGACATTTTATACTTTCATCTGATCTGTAGTGAGTGGAGCACTCTACAGCCAGCTTCAAGTTAATATTTCAGCAGAATCAATGCTGTAATTAAACTTTATGGATCTCCCTCATCAACAGTTCCATGTGACCAAGTTTATAACATGGCGTTACTTGGATAAATCATTTTGTATCTATGGATGGCTCATAAAAAGGTGGGATGAGGAGTCAGCTGTAAGGGATGATGGAGTAATTACATGGAGTGTTACGTTTTTAAACATAAAAGCCATTTGCTAATAGTTCCATGAACCAAAATGGATTTGACTTAAAGGAACAGTGCCGTGTCATTAAAAACTGGGCAAGACTTTCATGATAGGGTTTCTCAGTTGGCCAGTCCTACATTTCACCTCCAGAATGGTGTTCACATCTTAGTTATGTCAATGTTTGAAAACAGATCCAATCACTAGAACTGTTCTAAGGCAATTTATTTGTCTCAGTTGAAACCAAGACAGGATGCAGACATGAAATTAAAGTGCCTAAGTCGGGTGTTGTAACAGATGGCTCTTTTCCCCTTTGCAAGGGGAACACATGGAGCCCAGTTTTTGCACTGCATAGCCCAATGGGAGCTCCTGGCAGAGGAGAAAACTCATGCTAAAACCTCCCATATCAAAGCAATAAAAGAGTCAGAAGGAGAGTCAGCCTTCCTTGCAACCTGGAAAAGGAGAGTTGGAGGAAGCATATGGTTGCACTGCTAGTGCTGGGATTTGGGTCCAAGCAGGACAGGTGCCCAAAGAGAGGCAGTGCCTCAGGAGGGTGAAGGCTGAGCTTTCACCCTCAGATCTCCCTCTCAGAATTCTAAGTCCTGACAGAAGTTCAGACACAGTGCACTGGGTGTTGCACTTTCTCTTCCAGTCCAGCTTCCCAGGTATTTCTGCCAAGGCCTAGTATGCAGTGCAGGCAGAGGCAGACCTTGGTTCCTATGAGGAACAGTCATCCTGCCACATTACTGTAGAGCAACAGCTCGTTCCTGATTAGTGGCAGTATAAACTAATTATAGTAAACAGATAAGGAGAAATTAAAAATGAACAAGTTGAACAATAATTTCACAAATCACTGCCTTCTACTGTGGCAAAACCAGTGCAATGATACAGCATCCCTCAAGACACAGAACCCTAACATTACAAATGCCAAATATTCCAGCATTCTTCCTTAATGTCCTTCTGTCTTTGGGAAAGAGATTTCCAATGCTTTTGCTCTGAAGCTGTGTCCTGTCCCATGTACTTTATACCAGTGTCCTGGAGCTCTGCTATGGTGCATGTCAGTCTTTGGAAAGCCAGAGATAAGCTCATTACAAAATGTACCTGCATTTATTTAAGAACAAAATCTGAGCTTTCTCTGACCTTCACCACGTGCATAGCTACTAGCCTGGATGAGTGCTGCTGTATTTAAATCTGAAGTGCAAACACAGATAGCAAGGCTGTGCTTCCCTTTCAAAACACCGTTTGAGTCTTGGAACCCAGCCGCAGAGTGAAAGAAATTTGTTTAACCAATTCATCGTGTTTCTGTCCTGACTATCCACTACTAATCTGCTCCAAGGAAAGGTGCCCCTTTTTCCTGTTTGCTGGAGGTTGCTCTACCGAGGCTCAAAGGGGAAAATGTCCATTTATGAGCTAAAATGCAATTCAAAAGGCATTTTGCCAAAGAAAATTAATCACTACTGCCATTCCAGGGACCCTCTCACTTTGTACATCTTTAAGCGTCCAGGAAAGACTTAATTACAGGGTGGCTCATATTCTGTTGGGGATGTTGCAAATGTTCTCCACTGGTATTTTTTGTTTCATCAGAAAAGATTTTCCTCACCTCCTCATGAAACTTAAAGCACAAGGTCAGTGGCTGTGCTTTCTGTCACACAGATTCTTCAATGCCATCTCCAAATATTTCTTGTTCATTTGAATACACGTTGAGATTACAGCTTGTTTCCAAGGACAACCAGGTCCCCAGTGGCAGTTTTACAGGCTACTGAAAACAGCAATGTTCAATGTCACACAACATTGAGCATGAGGAAAGAAATAGAATTCCATAAGGAACCTAAAATCCCCAAACCTGAATAGCTGTGGTTGGTTTCAGACAAGGCAGGGGCTGAGTAGATGTGTACCTGGAACTTCCTTACCCAAACCTGTGGGCTCTGGCCATACACAGGAATGTTTTCCTGGATAATGGCACAGGGACATTTGTCCAACAGCTGCTCCTTCCTGACACCTCAGCTCTTGCTCAGTATCCCCAAAACATGGACACTGTTTGCCACTGTATTTTCATTGTGGTAATATTGTGAAGATTTCAGAAAGAAATCTCAAACCATTGCCTGAAATGTGGCATTTCCAGAAAAATTTTTGCTGTGAATAAAAGAAAACAGAGACCTGAAAGCATTTTTTCATTTGAACAGGACTGACAGACCACTGTAGAGCAGCAAATCTTTATTTGGCCCAAACTGAGGCATTCCCATTAAAACCTTCCATTTTGAAAGGCTGGTACATAACAGTTAAAAGAAAGAATTGTTGAAAAGTTCTGAACAGCTCCATTTTGGATCATCTCTCTTCCAACTAACAGGCTGCTGTGTTAGAACTGGAAGCCTCTTGGTATCATTTGTAATGCCTTAGACAACTCTGGTTCAGAACAAAAAGCATTCCTTGGGATTAAATAGAACTTTGTCAACCTTTTGGATTTTCCACTCCATGAATTCGAGGATTATTTCAATGATCCAGCCAGCTCAGTTCACTGCCAATAAGAACATCATAAATACAATGCTAAGAACTTTTTTCTTCAACTTTTGACCTCGAGCTGTAGCAAAGCAAGAATACAGCTGGACAAGGCTTACAGTGAGGGTCTGAGATATTTTCCTGCTTAATGCCAGCTGATATGCGTGTGTTCATAATATCTCTTTTGGGGATGCATTAAGCAGAGTTAACCTGTGTCGACTGATGATAATGTTCAGCACTTCCTCCTGGGAGAGCCCAAGAAATGTGTTGGGTAAACACCCTACAGACTGCAGACAAAACGGCATGTTTGCTGAGGGGCTCCTAAACCGGTGATGTGCAAGCAGTCTGGATAAACTGGTCTCTGAAACAACAGGCCTTTGCTTGAGCCAAATGTGAAACTGCTTATTCTAGATGAGTTAAAGGCACCAGAAAAAAATGGGGAGCTATTGGGTTAGTGCTTAGGAACAAATGCAAATGCTGCTGAATTCCAGCTGCCTCCTGTTAGCCCCACGAAGGCTACAGACAGCAGGTAAATGATACAAAGGGTTGATGAGTCAGGGAAATATGTTTCTTAGGATTTTGACGAGGTCAAATATGCAGTTTTCCCAAGAGGGTCATTCCATTGTACTTTTCTGTTTGCCAAGCATTTCCATCAGTTTGTTTTTACCTTTCTTTTTCTAACTCTATTCAGAACTGTTGGATGTTTTGGTGTTGGTTTCAGCATGTCTGGAAAATGAAGGTCATGTTAACCCTGTACTGTCAGAACCCAAGCAACTCACAGTTGCTTCTTGTGGATGTGCAAGATAGATGTTTTGATATATTCTTATGGTATAATGACTCCTGGCTTGTGCAATTATTATTAATTCTCAGAGAGGGCCTCAGCTAAGATCAAGGTCCTTGAAGTTCTCTACACTCATATATCACCACTGAAGCTAAGGAAATGGAATAGTTCTTTTATTGTGGTTACAATATTCACATGGACGTCACTACAGCGGAAATATTGTGATGGGTATATAAATGATGGGTGTCCAAAAGGTAACACCTCCCTTTGCCCTTGTGGCAGCATTTGTTAAATGAAGATAGATTGGTTGCTCTTTTGGACATGGGGGACGAGGACAGAATTTTCTCTCATTATAATTGATCATGTAGCATACAGTGGGAGAAGACACTTCTGCAGCAAATCAGTATTCCCCCTCTGCAGCACTGCCGAGTGTTACTACATATAAGAGTGTACAAGAAGAAGCTCTAAGCCTGAGCTACACTGCAGCCTGTGTATCCCATCAGAGCACTACCCACACCTCTGGAACGCAAAGGTCAACCTCACCATTGTATGGCTGCGGATATTTTTGTGCAGCCTGTTTATCTTCAGTCCCCAGGTCATTAATAAACATCCTCTATCGAATACTTTGGACATCTGGAGTATGGCTTGCTTGTCATCTCAGACAATGATATCCTCTGAGGCTGATAGGATGAAGAGTTGTGGTAAAGACCCTTTCTTTGGAAAAACAAAGTAATGTATTCACTTTTCAGTTGGGATTCCAGTCTGTGGGACAGGAGTCTAATTTTCATGCACATACACAGCCCATGGGTATCATCTCCCACCACCTCCACTGCACAGGGTGGAAGTGACAGGCTGGTAAGGATGATAGAGCACTGGAACAGGCTGCCCATAGAGGTTGTGGAGTCTCCTTCTATAGAGATATTCAAGATTTTGCTGAATGCCACCTGTGTGACTACTGTAGGGTATCTGCTTTAGCAGGGGGGTTGCATTCAATGATCTCTCGAGGCCCCTTCCAGCCCCTGCAGTTCTGTGATTCTGTGAGTGCAAGCAGAGTAATCTATGGGAGAAAAAAAAAAAAAAAAGAAAGAAAGAAAGGAAAAAAAAAAAGAAAAAAAAAAGATTTGCTGCTAATATAAAAGACTAATTACTGATATATTTGCAGGAGGACAATGAGTCTGGAATTTTTCAGTTTTTCTCTTCACTTTCTTTAATATTTCCTTTTTAAAAAAAAAAAAAAACTGTTAAAAATACAACTTTCTTTTTTTACATTAAAAAAAAATATCTTCATTCAGTAGGAATACAGAAGGGCATTTTGGGCCTGTTCTGTTTTAGTGATCAGCTGCAAGGGCCCTTACAGGGGAATGGATCCCATTCATCTTACACTTCTACTTGAAAGCAACAAAATCCTGGAAGTGTATTTTTCTGTGTAAGTTTCAGAGGGAATTTAGGGTTCCTGGTTCAGGCAGAAAGGTACCAAGACTAAGGAGGAAAGACAGCTGCCCCTCATGGCTTCAGCACTATGTGATCTGAAGCAAAGGAGCCAAGAAAGCAGCTCCCCCTTACAAAGACCAGGCAGCACTAAGGTCTGCACGAGTGAATGCAACCCAACCCCCTCCTCTCCTACCATGCACCCAGGTCTGCACTCTTCCTTAAGCAGCAGCCTCTCCTGGGTCTGCTTTGGGCTTCAGCCTTCCTGAAGATGCCATTTCAGCCCATCACAGCACACACTGCCACGCAGTGAATGCTCAGCGACAGGAAAGGGACTGCCAGGAGGGACTCTAGTTTTCTGTGCGTGTATATCCTGATGCATGTTTGAATAGAAAAGTCAGACCCACTGCGTCTCTGGGGCCAGAAAACTTTGCATTGTTTCTGCAATGTTTCATCTGCAATGAGCTCGGCTTGACTGGGATTTATCTCAGCTCCTAATGTGTTTAGAATGAGATAACTCTTGGCATGCTCTTTTCCAATTACCTAGGAAGGATCTATCACTCCAGAGATGGCAAATGAAACGCAGGATACCAATAAAGAGTGTACATTTCTATGGCATTCATGTAAGAAAAGCCATTTGGCAGATGATGCATTTGTTTTTAATGTTCCAAACTATTGCAGACATCATGGATCGGGATTTGCTGAGCAAAATCACATTTGCTAGTGACTGCTCGGTTGTGCTTGAGACCAACAAGATTGCCCTGGTTTGCAGGGGAGCAGGTCTTTATAGATCAGCAAGCCACATGATGTATGGTCTTTCAGTGATGGTATACTGCAAAGGCTTTGTTTGAGCCCTGGGGAAATGCATGACTCTGGTGCAACCTGCTTGTCTGTGCATATCTATAGCCCCTTTTCAGATCAGTCACTTAAACAAAGCTTTTCCCCATTTGTTGTTCTTTAGTATCCTGAGGAGCAGCTCCACACAGCACCCCAGTACCATACTGCTGTCTTTCCCTTGTTGAGACTAAGGACTTTCAG
>JAPSGF010000024.1:1606034-1619217 GCA_035772895.1 Perdix hodgsoniae | reverse complement strand
AAAAAGAAAAAGAAAAAGAAAAAGAAAAAGAAAAAAGAAAAAGAAAAAAGAAAAAAGAAAAAAGAAAAAGACAAGTCCACATTGGAATGCATCAGGTATCTATCAACAGGGGTAATTATCCTTCTAAACAGCGACTGCCAACTCTGACTGAAGGCTGACCATGTTCAGGCTGCACATGGCTCCCTTGGCCCTGCTGCTTTGGAAGGCAGTGTACTGGCAGAGTACAGCACATCCTCCCCGTGCCTCAGACATGGAGTTTGGGATTCAAATCCATCTTCAAGACCATTTCAAGAGGAGGGACCACGGCATGGCCCAGACGCCAACCCCCATCCCTTTGCTGATGTCAGAGACAACTTGCCCTGTGGCTCTAGCACGTGTCAGCAGAAGCCACGGTGAGGACATTGTGGGCACACCTGTAAAGGTAATGTGCATTTCCCAGCAGACAACACCTTCAAACAAACAATGTTTTCTCAGTGACTCAAGAAAGAAAGCCATTCAGTGAAGTCTCCAAAAATAACTGTGACCTCTCTGTGCCTCTGCTCACTGGTGGTGCTAATTCTTGTGCTTGCAGGGTGTGGTACGAGGCTCTTCCCAGCACCTGGTGTGCTCCAGGACTAAGTACCCATGCTCTGGTTGGCATCTGTTTCCCACTCCTGTAAAAGCAAGTGAGGTTCTGGTCATGGCATTTGTGCTGCCACTTCACTGCACTTTCTTTCACGATTCAGCCCTAGATCATGGAATTAGTCTTCCAAAGGAGTGGTGCAGTGTGCAGTGATTGAAAGGGAAAGGCTGTCTGTTACAGCCGGAGGGGGCAAGCCAAAGGTTGCCTTAGCTACAGCAGCAACACAGCATCAAAGGGCACTAGAGTAAATGAACTTCTGCTCTTTCCCTTGCTTTGGGTTGGTTTGTTCCTCTCCTTATGTTGCATCACTATGCATTGCTTAGCAACTTGGGAATCATATGCTCAGGGGTTGCATGACTACGTGTTTATTGGCATGTGACTATCATCTACGTGCTAGAAACCTATATGCAAGCAAAGAGATTCTTGGGGAGCAGCAAGCAGTCTGCTTGCATGTCAGAGACCACATGTTCCTCAAACATAGTAAGCTGCTCTGCGGTGTTTCTGAGAGAGAAATGGACAATTCTCATTTCTTTGGTTGCATGTTCTTTTTCACAGAATAACATCCCTTTTATATTCTAGCTTATGTGTTTAGTTTGGCCTACAGGAAAACACAGAATTTCTGGCCTTCGGACGTTTACACTCTTATCCAGAATTCAGACTGAGAAATGAAAATCTTGTGATTTAGTGTCCAAGAAAATATCTAAAAGCATTCCTATGATTGTGGATCATTTAATTCAGATGTTGAGTGATGGATTGATCTCACTTGGCATTAAACACTTAAAATGTAGATATCAACATCTTAGTCAATTTCCCTGCTCTCTTTGTACAATGCAAAGAGATAAACAGGTGTATTTAAGTTACAATTCATCAGGTGTATGATATATTTTTGGACAACCCATTGATTGCAAGAAGAGCCGAGACAGCTGGGACTGTCTTCAGCCACATGCCCCTGGTAATCTAACAACCTCATCAATTCACTGGTGTATTGCTCCTAGCTTCTATTTGCTACCCCTAAAGGGACTTGTACCAGCTCTGTGTTGATGTCTCAGACTGGCCACAGCTCCTCAGGTGGAACCAGGCAGCTATTAACCAGACAGCTCTGCTTTGGGCTGCAGTTGCTCAGAATATGAGTTCGCTGTTTGATCTCCCTTTTGTGCCTGACCAAAACACTCAGACAATCCCAGTGCTGCAATGTTTATTGTAGTTAGTGGCATTACTGTCATCTTCAAATAATGATCAGTTTTGAGTCAGACTCAGCATTAAACTTCATTTTACCTTGGTGACACACTGCTTTATGGGAGTTATAGTTTATGAGGTTGTACTTAAATTTGTCTGGCTTCAGTTTCCAGCCACTGCTGCTTATCATGTCCTTCTCCATTGCATTTAAAAAGCTCTTTAACGTTTTAACCTTTTTATTGGCTGTATCTAGCCTGACACTCAGTCTTTTTTTCCGATATAAATCAGACTTATCACTTTAACTCTCTAACCATATTTTTCCAGGTCTCTAATGTCTTTATTTGCTGCTTC
Organism: Perdix hodgsoniae; assembly: GCA_035772895.1. NCBI lineage: Eukaryota > Metazoa > Chordata > Aves > Galliformes > Phasianidae > Perdix > Perdix hodgsoniae. The sequence continues at coordinate 1,617,068 of JAPSGF010000024.1, read as the reverse complement.
TGAATATTGGTTCCACTTTGTCAACTCTCAAGAAATGCACATGCTAAGATGCAGGTCTCCTTTTATTAGGTATCATCTCAAAGGCAGTAACCTGACTGCATCCTCCACAGTACCTTTCAGTCAGTAGGGAGAAACAAGCTTCACTGGAGGTCAACCTCAATGGCTCCAACCCTTATTTTTGCATGAAATGAGAAGGGTGACTCTAGGATGACAATTTTGCTTTCTGCCTATTTTAATTAGTCTCTCTGCTTGATATCATGGAGGAAAATACCAATTACTCCATGTAGGGAGAATAGATGACTTGACATTGCATCACTCTACCAGTGGTCACAGGATAACACAAACTCATTTCCCAGAGGTCTCCAAACAGCTGTCAGAGAGTAATGACTTTCAGTTGCTTCTAACCCACAAAAACTCCAAAGTGGTGCCCTGGAGATGAAAAGACTGAGCCTTATCACAAATCCCTTCAGCTTTCAGATGAGCCTTCATTTGTTCTCCAACACCTAAAGGTTTAATTAATAAGGATTATTATTTTTCACAGCACCTCTCATTTGTGCAAAAATTGGTTTGGAGACCAATTTCCAGCAACTCCTTCAGTTTAGGAATTTTTCCCATGATATGCACTAACACTCTCCCCTGCTAGTATTTTTTCCTATTTTAAAGCTTACTGAAACTTACTGAAGGAATAAAATCTAACCATTCATTAGGAAAGTAACCTTCCTTAATTGAAAACTGATATTTCTATGTGGAAAATGAGGCATATAGATGAAAATATTCGGTAATGCATCTTCAAAGAGCTAGACTTCAAAGCTAAAAAGAAGCAGCTGTAATGCAATGGTAGGAATTGTAGATTCCCCTCAGATTCTCGTATCCTATTTTGGTTACTTTTTATGTTGCAGTTGAGCTGGAACATCCATTCCTTGTTTCTGAGTTTTATCTCCATTTCTGTGCATCCTCAGTCTCTGCGATCAGGGTTGCATCTCATTTATTCTGTTCCATGGAGAAGTCTTACTGAAACTACTGAGATTATGCAAAAAGAAATAAAAAAGGGGGCAAGCATCACATGCACCATCTGTGTGAAGCTGTCTGATATATTACTACAGTAGCAGGCAGACTCTGGTCACAGTCATGCTATTTTTGCACCAGTAAATCTGTAATCAGAATGTGCCTGTGATAGGTTTAGCATACACCATACTTACAGCAATAATTCTTGACAGCACTTACATCTTGCAGGCACAAGAGAGGGCCACTAAATGATGAAAAATCAGACATTTTGCCTGAAAATATCCAAGTAGTTTACATGTAAGGAGATTTTACTTCGTGAAAAGTGAATGTAAAATGGAGTGCTTCCACTGTGCTAAACATAGATGAGAAAAAGGACTGGATTCTTCCATTATATTGACAGCTAACCAGACTGAGAGTTTATGAAAGTATGTTCTGCTTTGGTGGGAGCAGCTGGCAAATAGCTTTGATATGGATGGGAAGAGCCATGTGTGAGCATCAAAGGAATAGCAACAGTTCACTCAGGAAGCACTCTGGGTAAAAGCATTGCTTGATCTTGCAATCCTACCCCCAGTGATTTTAATAATCACCAAGTAACAAGTGAAAAGTTTAATCCTTCCATAACACAGGTCTACTAAAGGGAAGCCAATTTAGAGAAAATTCTGCAAAGGCAAAGGAGCCAGCTTCTTTCTGCATGGCCTGTGAAGAGTGCTGGAGGCACTGCCAAAAAATACCATCAAGAAGACTATGAAGAAAGGTAGAAGACAAATGTCAGCAACCACTGTCCACGCAGAAGGAATCCCAACAGCAATCAAGCAGCAACCATTTGCAGACAGTGAAGGTAGAACAAGAAGATTTGAGCACCTCCAAGGCATTCAGTAGGATTCATTACTCTTAACTTCACATGACAACAATATAAATGTCTGTTCTTGGGCCCATCACCCTCGTTTCCTCGTATATTTTGGCTGTCTGCAGTGTCTGACCATGCCAACTGACAGATTGGTCCCCAACATTGTTTTGGGGGCTACCAAATGCTCTCCTAAAGACCTGATGGATTCAGTAAGGGTGGTAGCAATCTGGGGTATCCTCACTACTTTACAGGGAAAGAGCATTTCCTGCCATTCCTTGGCCTTCATCTTCAGTGCCAGATAACAATCTCCTCCCTAGCACCTTAGTATTCAAATGCAGACATAGCCTGGACATCTAAATCAGTGCTAGTCACTCAGGTTCCATTTTTATCCAATGGAAATAATATTCACTTTCAAGATGCAGTTGGAGCCATTATAGACTTTAGGATAAGGAAAAATGAATCCTGGGGTGGCTGTATTTCTTTGTTGACTATAAAAACAGTCTAGACACTTAGCTCATAGGCAGAAATTTACAATGTGAACATCTGGAGTTGGTCGGATAAATCCCACCTCTCCCATCAAACTGTTATGAATTTCTTTTGTAAAGACACCATTAGTGAGGACTGAGTCTGTAGCACATCACAGACAAAGAGTTTTCCCTTTATTTGTTTACCGAATGTTGCAAGTAGAAATTTACCTCTCTAATCTAGTGAACAGCAACAACAAAAAAAGAGGCCTACAGCAGGACTTGTTAAGAAAGTGTTTATTTAAATGCACAGCTTAATTTAGAGAATATGCAAAATTTAGTCAAATAAATGGAAATGTTTTAACATAATCTGTTATGGGAAATGGTTGCAAAAGTTGTTCCCTCAGAAGCAGATCGAGTTCTCAAAACCAGCATTTGGTAGGGTAATTGCTAGCTGACAGCCTAGCTGACCCAATGCATCTTTACTATCCGACACAAAGCTGGAGTGACACAAATAAAAACTGTCTGATCCGATATTACACCTGCCCATAAAAAAATTAACTTATAAAGACAGTGAGAACATGACTGCGTCAGCACACTGAATTTTTAGCAGATCAGCATTCTGCGTGTCTGGCTGCAGTGCTTCTGGTAAGACAGGGACCTGCTGCTGTGCAGTGCTCCCTGGGCTGCTCCCACTGTGCTGGAAAGCTCAACGATTCAGTAAGGGGGGGGATGAGACCAAAACCATATTTGAAAATTCCATTCTCTATCCCATTTTAAATGTACAAAATGGTATGAAGCTTAGGCTTGAGCACAAATAAAGACCTTGAGTGTTGTCGATGTCTGGATTTAAGCAGGTGTAGCTAAGTTAATGCTGCTCTATGTTGGATTATTCACTGCAGACAGCACTGAGCATTCCTGTGGCTGAAATCTCCCTTGGATGCTGAGTATGGACATGGCTCACAACCATTCTATAACTTGAAGCTTCTTCCCCATTATGAATAATTTGCAGGAGAATTTCTTTTATGGAGTGAGGAGATGACAGTAAAATACTTCTGCAGCCCATTGCAGGGATGGATTTGATTGCAGTGATCTGCATTCATGAGCACTGGAGCTGGGAGTGAAGACTCCCTTCGCTTCCGCACCTGGGGGAGGGAGTGATGCCATTGGCTGTGAACTCCATGCTCCTCCAATACACCCAGGTGTTAGCTGAAATTTATGACCAGCCATCCACACCTTCTCTGTGGATTTATTCCCACTTAACATAAATATTAATGGGAGTGCCTGTGGCCCTTAAGGCTACGCAGTTGGGAGCACCGTTTATTTTTCTGAGTGTAAGGAATTAGTGGCAGATGAGCACTACCTCTGGGTTCCTGGATGACCTCAGTGAGGTCCCCATTAGATGGTGTTTGGTTCCCTGCTAGCATAAACAGCTTCTGAGTGCCTTGTTTTCTTTCCAAATGCAGGAAATCTCCCACCTCAGGATTCTCCCAGCAGGATGGATGATTCACCCCAAGACCCACTGCCCCTTCCTCCAGCTCCAGCTGGGGACTCAAAATAGAAAACTGCCTCAGATGGATTGCACAGCGAGGAAACCCTTTTCTGACCCAGCACACACTCCTCACACAGTATCTGTTTCATTCTCAGAGTACAGATTTCCGGAACTCCATCCCCTCTTTGTGGCCTCCAGACACCTGACGTCAGCAGTACTTCCTTGCATGTTTGGCATGCTTGAAATTGCTGGGACTTAGCTGGGAAACAGAGGGGATTTGGGGAAACGAGTAAGATACAGTTTTCTTTTCTAGAGAAGGAATTTGCTTCCGGACACCACTTTGTTATGTACCATCCATGTTTATTCTTTGTTTTGCCACAGCTTGCTTGGCTGCTCAGGTCCTTCCAGCAGATGTTTCCTGCCTGGGTCCTGCACAAAAAGAGCCCACTTCAGGCTGTCCAACATGTCAAGGGTTAAGTATAATGCTTTAGAAATGAGAGAATTGGATTCATCTAGCCACCCAGCTGTCTCCCATGCCCTAGGAGCAGCAGGTAGGCAGGACACAGCCAGGCAGGAGGCCTGAGATGCTTCTGTATTGTGAATATTTTCAATGAATGCAAATTTATGGCACGCAGATGAAGAACAGTCTCAGCATGAAGGTGAGGGAAACAGCTTAGTTTAGCTCCGACTCTGCAGGCTCTGCAGCCTTAATTGTTGTTATAAGGGCAATGACGAAAGCTCAGTTATGGATCTGGCAGCAACTTGATGGGGAAGACCAAAGGACAGATACATCTGCAAGAAGCAGGCACTGATCCATGCCAGTAGATGGTCTGCAATTCTATTTCCATAAGGCAGGATTTTTCCGATTGTAAGTGCTAACTGGGCAGAGTGGTGGCTGAGGAGAAGTAGGTGTAGGTCCAGCAAAGGACCTGGGGAGAAATTTCTTAAAGTGTGCTGGACCTGGAGAACCACATTTCAAGATAATTGTGCATGGGAAGAGCTACTTGAAGGATGACCGCCTCCTTTCCTCCTTTCCAGGCAAGTTTGTAAAGAGAAGTCTAATTTACTAAGTGAATTGAGCAGAATCCTTCACCCATCACAGATGTGGCAGTGCTGTCGCTACCATACAGGTGGCAAACAGGTGGCCCATTTTTTAGGCTGTTTGCTCCAAACCATGAACAGCTTTTCCTCCTGCTGCCTCTTTCAGTCCTGTATCTCCCTTTTTCACTTTCCTCCTCCACCTCTGATGAAAGAATTGTTGGGCAGGCTGATCTTATATGTTTTGTGCTACCCGAGTGTTATCCTCATATTTTGAGTCCCTCACAGACATAGAATCATAGAATTTTTTGAGTTGGAAGGTACCCTTAACAGCCATCTAGTGCAACTCCCCAGCAATGAACAGGGACACCTAGAACTAGAATAATGGGGCTCAGAGCACCATCCAGCCTGACCTTGACTGTCTTCAGGGATAAGAGATCCATCACCTCTCTGGGCAACCTGTGCCACTGCCTCAGCACCCCTATTATAAAAAATTTCTTCCTTATTTCCAGTCTCAGCTCTAACTCACCAGCACAGACCCATCTACACAGTCACTGACAGCACAGCGGATCTACGCTCAGGTAGTACCAAGGAAGCATGAGTATTAGCTTGGATCATCAGAATCAGGAAACAAACCATTGGGCAGGAGAGTTCTGAGACAATATTTTCCACACAAGTTATGTTTCCACCATCAGTTTCAGTGCCAAGAGGAAGGAATTGCTTTCAAACAGATTGAAGGGCACAGGTCAACAAAAATGATCTGTTTGTAGTTTCTGCTGTCAAAACAGTATATGTACACAGATCTCAGACAGCCTTGTAATCTGGGCTTGTCTCCTTTCATTACATAGCATGCTGTCCCCAGTGAGATGGGGTGATGTGGGGAAAATCTGAGGAAGCCAAGTGCAATTTTGGGAGGTAGAGGGAGTCCTTCTATGACTAATTAAGCCGATGACACCATGATGTTAAAATAAAACTGAATTACTGCCTGCTAAACAAGTCACATGCAAGATAGCCATGAAGGGACAGCAGCAAATGAATTTCAAAGGTGATCTGGCTGTGTGAACCCTGACCTGGCTGGCACCAGACATGTACACAGCACTACACTCCAACATGAATGTTTATTTTCTGCTCCCTACGTGTCAAAGTCCCATTCCTGCACAACCACTGACGCCATCCAGTACAGCAGCATAACATGGGGTGATGGTAATGCACTGGGACACAAGAAGGAAAGGGACAACATGCTGTTCACGTGTCATAGACTCCTTCTGAAGAAGTACAGATACCAACTTGTCCATCATATTGTACACTCAGATGTCTGCAGGCCCAGAAAAGACACTCCAGCACACAGTCTTGTTGGTGGCATTGTTCACCAGCAGCAGCCTTTCAAGCATCATCAGTGGTACTGCTACCAATACGGTTAGAGGTAGGCATCAGTAGTTGACTAGAGTTCAGTACTGTACAAAATAGAGGGAAAGACTCATAAAATCAAAGAATCATTAAGGTTGGAAAGAGCACTAAGACCATCAAGTCCAACCATCACCCCATACCTGTGACTGCTAAGTCAGCAGAACAAATGTATTCATACACTTATGCTGTTAACATCACATGTGGAAAGCATTGAACTGTGCTCTTCTTCCATCACAGTATCATGCACACAGCAACACGGCTCTGGGACAGCAGCAAGTTGTAGCAATGCTGCAACCTTCTCAGCAGCTCTGCTCCACAGCAAACAACTAAATACATGCTCTTAGCTGGAATCTACTTGTGGTAGATTTATTGGGTCCCTTTTACTAAGTTTCAAATAAGAATTGTATCTATTTGCAAAATACATTTCAGTTTTAGCACACATCAAGTATCATTACGTCTGATGAGATTGGAGCATTCTCAGAGAAGTGACTGTACAGCGAGGGTGCTATGGGTGGTCTGCCACAGGAATGTCCCTTAATGTCCTGCTGGGTGATTTCCCAACCCAGAAATTCCTAAAACAATAAGATTATCGTCTCCTATGTTCTACTCACTTTGTCTATGCACATTGTAGGCTGTGTAATGCTGTGTATCTCCTCATGGCAAACACAAGAGGAGTGATGCATTAGCTCTCCTAACAAAGCCTGTCATGTAAGAAAATATGAATAATCTTGTGATGTGAGAAACTTGAGATAAGTAGCTCAGGCAGGGGGGAACAGCAAATCAGTCTGCAACCTCTGTCTCTTCCCTGGGATGATCCTAATATTCTCCACTCCTTCAGGTGTCAGTGCTGATTGCTTGATCTGTGCCATTAATTTCCCATTCATTAGGACTTTTCTATCCTGATTGTAACTGAAATTGGAAACAAGATTTGGTACAGCAATGAATAAAAAAAAAAAAATGAAGATGACATCTCTGCTGGAATAAATGCACTCCGCTGGGCTGCCCGGGGAGGTGATGGAGTCACCAACCCTGGAGGTGTTCAAGGAACATTTGGATTTTGTACTGAGGGACATGGTCTAGTGAGTACTATTTATTGGTGATAGGTGGATGGTTGGGCTGGATGATCTTGAAGGTCTTTTCCAACCTCAGTGATTCTGTGTTTCTGTGATTCTGTGAAGCAAAATATACCTCCGTATACCAACCACATTGCTGACTCCTAGAGTAAATATTTATACATTTCGGCATCAGGAATGTAAACAGCAGGTTTCAGTGTGGTGAAAAACAAATATTAATATGTTTGCTTAAAAGTCAGATTAGGCTGTGTCCAGGTAAATATTCCTCCTTGTAAGTAGAGGAGAGGTTGATTGCCCTGCCCCCTTCTCAAAGGCAGCCAAACCAATTTAAAAATTAAAAAAAAAATAAAAAAAATCAATTATACATTTAGTTTTTAATTAAGGAGGTACAAAACCCAGTGCGAACAGAAGCCCTGGGGAGCTGTCAATCATTCTTTCGGCCAAGAGGGACAGTTTCACAACAGGGAGAGCAGCTCATAAGGACACCACCCAGTAGTGCTCTTTCTGAGCAAGAAGAAAATGCTCTAGGGGATGAAAAAAGAGATCAGACCTCTTCCTGAGAAGAGGCAAAGGTGCTTAACAAAGTGCAGCTGAGCACCAGCATTCCATCCTTTATTCATCCTCTGCAAGGGCACTCACTTCAAGGCAATCACCGCCTGCACTGGCCTATCATCCTTCCCAGAGGTTCCTGCAAGGAGATGAATGAGTGCCATGACAGGAGGGATGACAGAGGTTGACAGAACACTACATAGTGTCCCTTGGTCCTCCTTATCTCCATCTCTTATCACAGTAGCTGGCGTTGAATGGGCCAGCAGGACACACGCAGTACATACCCACACTTTGAACATCAGGATTCATCCCACCTGAGAGGAATGAAGGGCTGAGTTAGCACCTGAATAGGCACTTCCATGCAGTGGTATTAGGTAGGCTGCAAGGTATCTCAGCAGCCCTCAGCCAGCCACACCAGGTAGCAAGCAAAATTAAACAGTTCTCTTTCTTATATTCTGCTTATTTCCCTTTTCACTTCAGAGGAAAACTGCCAAAACTGGAGGTGGTTTTGCAGACTGGGTTTAGTTACACTGAGGGACTAAAGGCAGCTCTGCTCTTCTCCCTGTGCCTGCTGCTCCCAAGGGAAGGCTGCACAGCCCTGATAGTCCTACTGGCTTCTTTCTGTATTCCCAAGATGAAAAACTAGGAAAAATGCAAGAGTTGCTTTTGTAATTCTCAAGCACAGCAAGTGAAGAATGTTTCATCTTCTCCACCTCTCTGAGCAATGCTTGTGGTGTCTTATTTTGGCTTATAAATGCAGTAAGGTGGATTAAGTTTGGCTTCACACAGCACCAAGCACGCTGGGGACTTAGTCCAAGGCAGAAGCAATTAGGCACAACCCAAATAAGCAGCATCTTTAATCACATACTTCCCCTGCCTGCTCCATCTCTGCCCGTAGGGAGCTGCACTTAAGCCAGGACTGGGCTGAAATGAGCAAAGTGTTATTTCTTTCACTGTCACATAAACAAAGATTCTAACTTCTCCTGTGGAAGCTATTTCAGTACATGCTCACTCATTCCCCATCTCCCAGATCACATATTATTTTACAAGTTCACATTAAAAAGGTTAATGGAGGAAGCAGGCACTGGCAGTCATTTTCACTTTCCCAGACTGAGTCACTGCACTGGCATAATTCAGCTCGTGCAAAGCTCCACATAACAATAATACCTACACTCAAAATCTTTCCTTTTTTTCTCATTCAGCAAATCTTTTCTTTTTTCTTGACCCCTCTCCGGATGAATTTTGTCCCGAATAAACAGCAACATCTGGAATTCAGCAACACACACCGTAAAGGGAATAATACGTCCACAGCAGTTTTGCCGAAAAGGACAAACCCATTTATTACTGAAATGAAAAGTTACGATTGCTAAATGTCAGATGGAATTAGGAAAAGAAAAAAAACTGAATCCTTTGCGTGTATCCTTTGTGTCCTTCTGTGTGTGCACAGAGCTGTCCTTCTCTTATCACTCACCAATCTCTTACAGCCAGACCCACAGCAGGGCAAGAACCCAGAAACCAGCGTAGCACCACAGAATCATTAAGGTTGGAAAAGACCTCTAAGATCATCTAGCCCAAATATCCACCTATCACCAATATTGCCCACAAAACCATGTCCCTCAGTGCCCACGTGTCTGGAATACCCCCAGGTATTGCTCCCAGCACAGCTTGTGCCACTGCATCACTGCTCTTTCAGAGAAGTTCTTCCCAAAATCCAACCTGAACCTCTGCTGGCACAACTTGAGGCCATTCCCAAGCCATTGCATTGCAAATCACCCCCAACAATGTTAATGCTAAATACTTTACCTGTATCTTTTAAGATATTCATTTAAATTTTGCAATTTAAACTGTGAAGTTTGAAAGGATTTGTAAAATACATGAGAGAGAGAGAGACAAAGGAACGTGCACCTAGCTGCAAGTTCAGAGGCACTGAGAGCATTTCTGCTGTATAGAATACTCTGAAGTGGAACTGACCCAAAAGAATGAACATTGAGTCCATATGTATTTAAGAACAGATTTGCCGAGGATAAGCTGCCAGGTCAGTGCTCCTGTCTGTTATCTGCTTTTCTTCATCTTTAACAGTGCTAGTTGCAGATGACTCCCCTATGGAAAGCAGCACAAGTGCCTACGGGTCCAACAGAAGGCAGGATGCACCCAGGGTTGTTTTCCAAAATATAAATATAATTGCTATTTGAGCCTCCATTCCAGCAGTTAAGAGGTGGCAGAAAAGCCTCTCTGTTCCCTCTAACAGATGAAAGATGAACACATAAGCACTGGGAGTGCTGTATGCATCCCTATTCCCCCAGCAGCATAACCCACCTTCTGCAGAATGTCTGGGGGGAGCTGGCAAGAAAACTGCTTCAAGTGTCCCCTCAGATCATCCCATGGGACAACTGAGCTTGCTGAAGTGACAAGCTTACATAGTCCTGGGTTGTAACAGAAGAAAGCATTGCCTTAGACCATAGGCAACAAAAACGATGCTGGAGAGCATGTAGCCCTCACTGGGAGCAGGAGCTGCTTAACGGCGTGTGTAACACATCGGTTAACCACAACAATCCTATCTCCACGGAGCATGCAATATTGTGTTTGTTACCACAGCTACCCAAGGGTGTGTCCATAGCAGATAACATTTCCTGCTACCAACAGCTCCCAGGGCTCAGCAGAGGGAGCAAGGGATGGTCATCGTGCCGGCAGCATCCCCACCTGCTACCTGCCCCTGGGAACAAGTGCCTGGGAAAATCATCAGCTCATTTTCCTTTACTGACAGCATGCTCTTGATAATGAGTTTCCATGTGTGTCCTTCTCCTGTGGCCGGGTTCTGTCATGACAGGTTTGGTCCCATGCCACCGCATCCCTGAGCCGGGCTGCAGGGAGGCTCTGAATGCTGATGTTCTCACAGCTTTTCAGCAGGGCTATTCCTGCTGCAGGCTGGGAATGCTCCGTGTTTCTTGGCAGCTTTTCAGGCATGGAGAGATGTGCATACAGTACCAGGGAAATGCACGCTGTTGTAAAAGCCCCACATATGGAGACAAGGTTTTTGCAACAACAGAAATGGAAGTAAGGTGACCAGCTGTTGCCTGCTCTGCTTCTCTAGTTTCAGAATTCCTTGAAAAGAAAGAAAAGAAAAGAAAAGAAAAGAAAAGAAAAGAAAAGAAAAGAAAA
>JAPSGF010000024.1:1568557-1606024 GCA_035772895.1 Perdix hodgsoniae | reverse complement strand
AAAAGAAAAGAAAAGAAAAGAAAAGAAAAGAAAAGAAAAGAAAAGAAGAAAAGAAATATTTTAGATTTCACTTTAAACCAAAATAGAGCCAGGATATAAAAGGGAGTGCAGGTTACAGCTGGTGTCCTTCAGAACAACAGCTATGGAATTCCAGGAGTGACGAAGCAGACCTTCTGTTCCCAATTATGAACCTATGGGCCATATAAATACATGGTGCCATCGGGACAGAGGTGCTGGGAGTTATAAATCCTTGGTGAATGACCTCATGTATGGTGTGTGCCTGTGCTCACACAACACATCCATCCAAGAGCTACCATAAATTGTGTGAGTCTAACCATCTCTTGATCCTTTTTTCTTACCCACTGGAATGCAGCATTTACCCATGTGCACACAGCATTCTATTTATAACTATGAACCCATCGGGATGAGATTTTTTTCCCCAGAAATCTTGGAATAGTTTGACCAAATGATAAACAAATCATCCGTCCTTTCTTTCATTTCGTGCATTTAACTACCGAGGCTGAGAATGTGGAAACAATCCTAATAATGCCATCTCAGATGACCCAGAATTCCCATTAATGATTTATCTGTGGCTAGAAGGACAGCAATGCAGTGCCCACTGCATAACCTCTAGGAAGGCAGAAAGGGCCAAGCCTGGCAGTAACTGAATGCCTGCACTTGGCCACTCTGCCTAAATAACACAGCAGACCTGGCAGTGCCCAAAACTGAGCAGAAAGGCACGGCCAAAAGGTTGCTGATGTGCCCATGGTGAGGTCAGGCAAAGGAGTGCAGCTATAATTATCCCACCCCTCCACACTCCCACGTTTTCGGTTTGTTCACCTGTTACGTTTGTCACTAAACAAGAGAAGAGGCTCTATATACAAGGGACGTCTGCTTTATTGCTGGAACCCAGCCCGAATCAGGCAGAGCATGTTTTGGTAGCACAGTGGGATAAACAGTATCTTTACGCTGAGTTCTTGCCTCCCTTCCTGCCTCCCTGTTTGCTCATGCAAACATGCACATGCACACAAATACACAGCCTCTCCAGGGCTGTTAACACCACCCTGAGTTCTGAGCTAACTTCAGTAAATGTAATAATGAGTCATAAATATTGTTGCCTCAGTAAAATTGCTGCTGGTTTATGCGTGTACCAGAAACAGGCGCTGGAGAGACGTCACCAGATTTGGATATGCACAGAGCCCCTGCCCTCAATCACCACAGATTTCCCTTCAAGGGGGAAGGTGTTTGGCAAATCAGGTTTATTTTTGCAGCTGTGGGGGTGTGTTCTATGATTTGCTTGGGCACAGAAGAGGTACAGATCAGGTCTGTGACCTGGAGGTGGAGGGATGCAGACAGCTGCAAAGTGCTGAAGGCTTGAGGGAAAGACATCGTGGTAAGGGGAAGGCACTGGAAATTCAAACTGGGATAGCCAAATTACAGTAGACAGAAGAGTCATAGGCATGGAAAGTTGGATGGTGAGATGGCAAAGGCCTCTCATAGCCCGAGGGAAATTGAATACATTCCTCACCGCTGGTAAATGAATGGGCTCAAGCCATGCAAGGATGTGTAACCAAAACGCCAGTGGTGTTTCACATAAGGTCCCATGGAGAGTTTCACCCACTGGTGGCTCCCAGTCTTCCCAGCTGCACAACATGGGTCCTGCTGTAGCTGTATCATCCAGAGCATGAGATGTAGACCCCCAGGTCCTCGCAGCACCCCTCCAGCTCCTCTGTCAAACAAGCCGTCAGGTGAGAATGTCCCAGCTTGATGCAAAGGAATCAGGCAGCTACATCCCCCTAGTCTTGGACTCATCAGCTGGCCTGGTCTATGCCACTGAGGAGCAGTTTCCCATCACATCAAAGAGAAAATTCACCATTCTTGATCATAGAATCATAGACTGGCTGGTTGGAGGGGACCTTGAAGATCATGTAGTTCCTAACCCCCTGCCATGGGCTGGTTGCCACCCACCAGCTCATGCTGCCCAGGCCCACCCAACCTGGCCTTGAATGCCCCCAGAGATTCACAGACATGCCTCCAGACATTTGCAGCTTCTCTGGCCAGCCCATTTCCAGCATCTCACCACCCTCAGAGTGTAGAATTTCTTCTTAACATCTAATCTAAATTTCCTCTCATTTAGTTTAAAGCTATTCCCCCTTGTCCTATCAAATGAGGTGAGGTAGAACCTGGTAGAATCTACTCCAGTTGAAACAGATACGAAGGGACTGCAGCAGTTAGTAGGTTAAGGTATCTATATGGGGACACTGTCATCTGACTGGGAAGGGAAGGTTGACCAGAAACGAGGTCACTTCCTCACTGCATTAGAGCATAAACTAAGATTTTTCTTCTTCCTTCTTCCTGTGTGTGACATTTTCTGTACCATAGAAAGCTGTAAGAATATCTGTAAGAACAGAATTCTCATAGAGCCCCTTTTGCCTGGAAAACTGTGTTTTCCAGTCTAGGGAGAACAAATTAATTTTAGAAGTCCACGAAGATCCCCCTTTATCAGTTAAAACATCCCCAGTGTTGTGAGATAAGGATTTATTTCAGCAGTTTCAAATATTTCTTACTGCTACTCCCCAGTGTGGGAGTAGCAAAACTCAAAGATTTGGTCATAAATTGTGCAAATGCTCCCAGCATTTTTAATTAATGTGAAATTTGCATTTTAATGAAGGGGTTGATGGAGCCCTCCAGCAACAGAAGCAATTACATATTGACCTGACGAAATAGCAGTAGTAGGACTGTTGCAGCAAACGTGTTCTGCATGGTTTGCAATGGATTCAGCGTTCTCCTGGGCGTTTCAGCTCTGCACACAGTTAATGAGCAGAGGTGCAATGCCCTGGAGGAAATACCGGGAGAAACAGAAGCTCCTAGGAGTCCTGCTGATCTGTGCACCAGGTGTCAGCATCTTTACCCGCTTTTTGGTTAGATTTGCTCATGGGTCAGAGAGCAGAAGCAGGAAGCAGCTGAGACTTCTTTTCTTCCCTGTCACTAGCACTAGGTCCTGGTTGCACACCGGAGTCATCCTCTGGTGTCCCTTCCCTAGCACTTGAAGTAAGAGAGAATATGTTGTGCACAATTCTGTGCTTTTCCAAATTTGCTGCCCTAGACAGGGACAAATGGTAACTTAGCTCAGTTTCTTAAATCAACAAGGAACACAGAAAACTGTTTTCACCACTTATGCAATTCCTCCCTCCAGTAAAGAGATTATTATATTTTTTTTAGGTGAAAATAATCTGCATTGCTGCATTTTTGCTTTTTTTTTTTTTTCTAACATCTTGGTAGGCAACATGGATGGTGGGATCGACATCCTCAGCAAGTCTGCAGACAGCACCAAGCTGAGTGGTGTAGTTGACATGCTAGATGAAAAGGATGCCATTGTGAAGGACTTGAACAGGCTTGAGGGGTGGGTCCATGCCAACCCTATTAGTTCAACACAGCCAAATGCAAGGTTCTGCACCTGGGTCAGGGCAATCTGAATAACAGGTAAAAGTTGGACAGAGAATGGCTTGAGAGCAGCCCTGAGAAGGATTTGGGGGTGTTGACTGATGAGAGATTCAACAGGAGCTGTCAGTGTGCGCTTGCAGCCCAGAAGGCCGACTGTATGCTGGGTTGCATCAACAGAAGTGTGACCAGCAGCTCAAGGGAGGTGATTCTGCTCCTCTACTCTGCTCTTGTGAGACCCCCCCTGAACTCCTGCATCCAGTTCTGGAGCCCCCAACACAAGAAGTACATGGAGCTGTTGGAGTCCAGAGAAGGGCACGAAGATGATGAGAGGGCTGGAGCACCTTTCCTATGGAGACAGGCTGTCAGTTGGGGCTTTTCAGCATGGAAAAGAGAAGGCTCCAAGGAGACCTCATAGCTGCCTTCCAGTACCTGAAGGGGCCTACAGGAAAGATGGGGAGGAACTTTTAGTAATAGCAGGTGGCGACAGGATGAGGGAAAATGGTTTTAAGATGGAAGAGGGTAGATTTAGACTAGATATCAGGAAGAAATTCTTTACTGTGAAGATGGTGAGATATGGAACAGGTTGCCCAGTGAGGTTGTGGATGTCCTCTCTCTGGAATTATTCAAGGCCAGGCTGGATGGGACTGTGAGCAACCTGGTCTAGAGGAAGGTGCCCTACTTATAGCGGGGGGCTGGAAGTACATGATCTTAAAGATCCCTTCTAACCCAAATCATTCTATGATTCTATGCTTTTAATATGCAGGACTTTCTTCAGAATCATTGAAACCACAACAGATGTGGCGATGGACCAAAAGAACCATCATTTGGTTTATGTTCTAGAAGCTAACTCACCATGTAATCCTGAGAACAGAGCTAAAGCACTAGAACATTTTTTGCATCCAGAAGTTACTTATAAAGCCCAGAGGAAACATGACAGGAAACACGAAGACTTTCCAGTTTGATGAACAGAGAACACACTTTGGTTTTCCAGCAGCTCTTGATGGTTCACGAGGTGTTCCATACATTCCCTCTCCTCCAAACAAATAATCTGGTCTCCTTCATTCAAGCAGAAACAAGTAGAATCTCAGCTGAGCTGAGAACAGATTTCAGATAATCTCAGTCCAAACTCAGTCTTGATTCATTTTCTTCACCACATCTACCCCATGTCAGTATGAGCTCTAATTATGGCCAAGCCCTTAGAAACAACAGAGAAGATGCAGAGATAATGAGTGGCTCTGGCTCAATTTGCTCCCCAGTACATGTCATATAACAAAGTGGAAGACTGAGAATCAGTTTCTCAGGTACTTATTCAACTACAAGCTGTTGACTGCTGGAATGAAAGGAGACAGAATTGGCAAAGCCAGAGGGAGCAGGACCACTTTTCTACATGTCATCATGGAAAAGCTATTAGTAAACCTCCTAAAAAAATAGTAGAATGAGTTTTATACTGTTCTATCTAGAAGTGAATCAGACAGAAACCACAGTAATACAGTTTTCATTTAATCTCCAAGAAGACCTTAAAGTCCCAATGGCACAATATTTATTAACAGCTCAGTTCCTGTTAGCAGGAGCCACCCTCCTCTCCCTACCCTCATTCTGTGGTCCTGACCTCTGAACACTTAAATTGGTATTATCTGATCAATTTCTCTCTAGTTCCAGTGCCTCCCTGGCTCACTCACCCTTTGTTTCCACTGTAGGTCCAGAGGTATATTACATTCTGTTGTTATTATGATATCAGATGCCATCTTAAGCAAACCTGTCTACCACGAATAATCTGTATCTCAACGGTCCTTCCTAAATGGTAATTTGCACAGCAAGTAAGAGCATGCAATGAAGACACTGTGGGAGCACGCAAACAAAAGAGTCCTCCTGAGCACTAAGCAGCTCAGTACAGAAGAAGTGGCAGCAGATACAGGGCTTTTTTTGCTGAAGTCCCACATTAGCTGCTCTAGTGCAGGGACATTGACTTCGTTCTCACTTTGTCATTTTTCTTGTTCTATTCCTGGGGCAAAAAGTTTTTTGCCACTTTATCTGCTGGATCAAACTCATCTCGTCACTCACCGGTTCTCATTTTATATCTCCCATTCCCTGGATCTGATACAGCTGTCTCTATTTGTCAGTCTTTTTTTTCCTTAATCTCACTAATTGTCTACTTAATCCTCACATTGCCCTTTCCTCCATATTTTCTCCTTTCAAACAACATTTCTGAGCAGTCACTAGAAGGACTTCATCTCTTCCACTCTCCACACACTGGGCTCCTCAGTCCAGATTACTTTGTTCATTTCTTTAATTATCAAAATTCATTCTTTGCAGCCCTGGCAAATAATCTACTTCTGTTTATCCATCATGCAGTAAATTGAATCCAGTCACAGTCACACAAGCTGAGGCCATTTCCTACAGTCTGTTCTCTCTCACAGCAAGAGCATGACTAATGGTAGATAATGGAAATTAGAAGAGTCAGTATCTCCAAATTCATCATTTATCAATTAAATCTAGAGTGGTCACCAAGTAAAAAGACAGATCTCTAAGTCCTGCTTTATCTCCTATAATTGTAATAAAAAGAAAGGTGGGCTATGAATCCTTATGTTGCCCCCTGAGAATCAGAAGGTGCTCTGGAGCATGAAAGCCAATTCTCCATCGTTTAACCTGCAGAATTATACATTTCAGTGAGTCTAATATTATACCATTCACTACTTGACCCTGTTACTCCCCATCAGCCTCAAATGCCAGGTGCCTCTGAAGTGGAGAAATACTTCTGATTTCAGTTGATGTTATGTAAAGGGGCCCTTGAGCCTCTCCTGCCCTCACGGGTATAGAACAAAAGCACAAGACAGTTTATTACTGCCCATTTCTTGACAACAAGAGGTCCTTTGAAATCTTGCAGGGGGTTTTTCAGTTCTGCAGCTAAATGAGCAGGGTAAATTATTCCTTATAGCACACAAAAAATACTACTACTAATAATTAAAAATATGTGAAAATAGCTAGTTTCTACTGGTTGTTTCCCCAAACTTGTGCTTGGGTAATTGAAGGAACTTCAAGGACACTTCCCAGAATGATCATAGAATCATAATACTGTAGAGTCATTAAGGTTAGAAAAGACATCTAAGATCATCTAGTCCAACTGTTAACCTCACAACAATATTGCCAATAAACCATGTCTCTAATCACCACAGATGATAATCAAAGGCACATGAGAAGACTAAGAAAAATAAAGAAGACATTTAAAGAAGACCAGTGCTCTGGTTGGAGAAGAGAGGCCAGTCTTCAAAAGTATTATCAATGTTTGCTTCTCATATATGAAATCTGAGCTTGAAGAAGGCATCCTGTAATTGCCACTAGTTCCGGAAGGGCTGCTGTGCAAAAGATAATAATGTGATCTCGTTTTCCCATGTATAACCCTCACTTTGACTTGCTAAAAATGTGCTACAGTTAGAGCTGCAACCCCACACAGGAGATGAAAGTTATCTTCTAATTCGTGAACCACCACTATCAATAAAGCTTCCTAGGGTTGATCTCCTAATTTAATATTCTTTCTGGTGAAACTATGCTGAAGGGCAATGCCCAACTGTAGAACTATTGACATTTCTGTGGGCTTCTTATTACTACTGTTTGATACTCTTTGCCTTTGTATAACTGACTGAAAACTCCTTAATACAGAATTGCAGTTCATCTTCTACCTGTTAAGCAACACTTCCATTGGAAAAGGCCCTTTCTCATTTGTTGGTGGCTTGGTCCAGCAGATTGCACTAACCCTCTCATCAGTGTGCTGCAGTGCTCCACTGTCCCTACGTTGAAAACCTTTTCCTCTTGTCAAGTTTGAACGTCCCATGTTCATTTTTCAATCACTTGCTTTTCCTCTTACTGCCATGCATCTCCAAAAAGAGCCTGTCTCCATCTCCTCTGGCAGGCAGTGGCAGGTTGTCACCCAAAAACATCTCTTGCCAAGCTTCAATGAAATAAATAAATAGATAGATAGGAAAGAAAAGGTTTCTCAATTTCTCCTTAAAGGGGAAGTGCTCCAAACATGCTTCCCTACTGGCGGAGCTGAATATTCCACGGCCAAGCTCTTCAAGGCCTTGTCAAAAAGCCTCAAACACATTTTTCCTGAAAATGAAGATTTTTTTTATGGGCAAGATACTAAAATATTCATGTGTTATGACTAAATCATATAGTATTGAGACTGTCTGTGGCCTGGGAGCTGTTTTTGTGGGTAGGTGGCAGTAAGAGGAAAAGTTGGCATACCTCACTGTGAAATTTTCTGAGCAGAAGAAAATATGTTTTCAAGGGTTTAAATGTCTTTCTGGGAAAAAAAAAAAAAAAAATTGCTTTGCTTGTTCCAAAATTAAAATCTGGAAGTGAACAAAAATTTGAAACAAACATTGGAAGAAATCTGCAGCCAAAATAATAATAATAATAAACTTTCAATTGCCATTAATGTAGGAGCTTTGTGTTCCCCAGTGAACAGCAAATTTTCTTGAGGAAAGAAAAATTCTATTGCACTTTTATGATTACTACTCATTAAATGAAGTTCTTCTGTTCTTAACCAGCTCTCACGGAAGACATGATCACTCCCACTCCATGTCATAAATTTGCACAGTGGAGCACTCGTGACAGTCTTCTGATGGGACCATTTTTAAAACTATAATAGGTAGATCTCCTCTGCCTTTCTCCAGTCTTGTAATAAATCTATCAGACCAGCCTTTCCACTTCAGCCTACACACACCTGCCTTATCCCCTTATACTTTCTCTAACATGCTTTGATGGCTTTTCTCCCAAGGATCTCACTGCTTGGATGCACAGCGTCATCTCTGCCCTGCCCATCTCCAAGTACTGCCTTTCAACCTGGTTTCCTCTGGAGTAGGATGGGAAGTGCTGTCAAGGTTGTACTGACCTCCACCAAAAGCCCTTCTTTGGGTGAGGTCCCCATGGCAGGGAAGTTGGCTTGGAAGAAGTTGTCAAAGCACTTGGTGCTCCTAAACAAGAAATCAGGACCAAGATCAGAACTTTGTATAGACCTGACAAGAATATCAGTATTTTCTTTCCACTGTTCCTGACCACTAGATCAAGCACCAGATCAGCCTACCCAGCCTGGCCTTGAACACCTCCAGGAGCAGATCTTGAACACTTCCAGATATAAGTGTCCAAACTGAGCTGATGACCCTCAGGACAAAGTATGATCTTGTACTTATTTTGACCAACATCTCTTTTTTTGGGACATAGCCAAAATTTTTCCCATCAGAACTCATGTCTAGATTTTTTTATTTTGTGAGAATTCCCCTAATGCCTTCAGCACAGCTGGTATCACAGTCTCATGTAATTCTTGCCTTCTTACTCCATCTCTGTCACATCTCAGCTTGCCTAGCTCCTGCAATCACAGCCTGCACACTGCATGGAGCTCACACCAGCATCCTTAGCTCCCCCAGAATTTCTCCAGTGGATTCAAGACCCAGACAGCCACAGCATCTACTACTTCAGCTTCCCATGCTTTAGTCTATCCAGTTATCTGTAAACCCATCTGTTGGTTCCATTAAGCCGAAGCACCACAGGGTTTCCAAACCATGTCTCAAGTATGGCCAAACCCCATAGCCACAGTTGTGAAGGCTGGGATCTGTCTGCTGTGACATCCTATGTATTGAGTGACTTTGGAATGATGTAGCATCCTCCAGCCAGATACATATGGAAACAAAAGCAACTTCATAGAATACTGCAAAAAATGGTGTGTAGGCTTCCCAGCACATAAGGGGAAGAGCTGAATGTGGACGGCTGTCTCTTGCCATAGTATTTGCTCAGCCATCCCTCTGAACATATCCAAGCCTCTGTATGAATGACCTCAGAAAAAGTGCCCCGGTTTGTCACAAATCCAGTGTGATGATCCTGTAGAAGAAAATTAACAAAAAACCCAAAGACTGCTCAAACTTTATGTTCTGACCGAGTGTCTCAGTGTGGGAGTCATTCCCCTACTCTGCAACAGAAGCAGCTCCTCTGCCCTGAGTCAGGCTCCCACTGCACCACGGGATGAATCACATCCTTACAGTCTGTTTATCTCTACTGACTTCATGGAGAGCCCCAGACAGCTGGCTCAGATTCAGGCACAGACCCTACAGATGTCCACACTCAGACACTTGGATCCCCCATTCTGGGTCAACTGCTGGTGATAAACAAAACTCTGTTCCTTCCGTTCCTCAGCACTCCTCACGCTAACTGAAGGGAGTTGCTGAAGCTTTTCTCCAGAGATGAGGCATCCTGGATCAGGCTCCAGCTCTGCGCTAAGACCTCCACAGTCAGTTTTTCCCACCATCTTCTGCTGCCCAGGCAATGGTGGGGCAAACATAAACAACAGTTCTCTGGTTCATAGAATCATAGAATCATTAAGGTTGGAAAGCCGTCTAAGATCATCTAGTCCAACATTAAGTATCCATGTCCACTAAGCCACATTCCTGTGATCCCTCAGTAACATATCTATCCTTTTCTTGAGTACTCCACCACTTCCATGGGTTACCTGTTCCTGGGCAGCTTGACTGGGGGCACCCATTAGAGATGGAGTCAGCACATGGCTTAGAAAAGCCTTTCTAAATTATACCTAAGGCTCAGTAGCCTTAGGATTGAGGAGAAGGTGAAAAAGAGAGCTTCCAGCCGCCCTCCTCACATCTCCCAGGTCCCCGTGTTCATGAGGCCCAACTGAATGCTAAGACCCAGATTTTTTACCCAGAAACATTAGCATATTTGTAATAAAACCATTTCCCACAAAATTTATTTAATATTCTGCTTATAAAGCACCCAGCTTAGGTCATCTGTGGCACAGGCATAGCTCAACATGGCAACATGCTTGCAGACAGGGGAATAGCCTCCCTTAATCCCTTTCCACACCACCGTTTTTGAATCCATCCTCTCTGAGCACGTGTTTCTCATATTGCATTTCCTCCGTCCCTAAACGGTCATTGGAACAGACAGCTGCAGCTGGGTATTTTTGTCTGTACAGACCTCCAACAGCTGCTTGCTTTATGTTGGCCTGGCAGGGCTGCAAAATGGCAGCCCTTCACTGGGAGACATCAGCTGATGAGATACGTGGCCTGAATGCGGGTTGCACTGAAGGTTACTGGTGAGAAACAGGGGCTCTTTATGACATGCATGAAAGAGGAGCCTGGCTGAGGGAATGGGATGCAGTTCTGCACACTGAGGCCTCCTCTTGTATGACTATGTCATGCCTATGGCAGCATGGCTGGGAGGTGCTCACAGCACTGAGGTGTGCTCATGGCAATTATAATTGTGTGCTGAGCACAGACAATGCATTGCTAAGAGCAATTTTTACCTCCTAAAGTGGAAACGTTCCAGGAGACCACCACTCGGGTGGAGCTCTTTCACCTTTTCATCTTGGCCTCCTCCTCCCTCCTCACCATTTTTACTACAGGCCCTGAGCAAAACAGAGAGTTTTGTGAAATTATCTTGATGCTCTGGTTGGAAATTAAGAATTTGGCTTTTTTTTTTTATTATTATTATTATTTTCAAACTGATCTGAGATATTAAGCAAGCACAAGTGCACCGAGTTGACCCAAGGGAGCAGTCTAAAACACATGAAAAGACACCAGCTTTATTTGTGCAAAGAAGGCCAAAGAGCTGATGAGTCCATCTTGGTATGAACATCACACTGATACAACTTTTTTCCACACAGTGTGTCAGTATGGTGATGATGATGGTAGAAGTTGACTAACAGGCAGGAGGAGACCTCCACTCAAATGATCATCTCCCAGGCAAATCTTAATATGGAACTGATTGCTCTTTCTGTAGAAACATAAAATCTGAATTTCTCTGAATGGTAGGAGAAAACAATCTAGACTTCCTGCAAAATAATAATAATAACAACAACAACAATAATAATGATAATAAAGTGATTCCAGACACACCAAGATTTTTTCCATCTCTTTGATTTTAAGGAGAGGGCTGCATCTTAAGATGGATGTTTGGAAAAAACACTTCTCCAAAAGAGTGACTGGCACTGGAGCAGTCTGCCCAGGGAGACAGACAAATCACCTCAGCCTTAATGATTCTGTGATACTATGATCCAACCATCAATGGAGTGAGCTGTTGTTCAGATGTTGCCTTCGTTGGGAAAGAAATCAACCAAAATCTTAACTCACACGTGCCAACAGACCTTCACACTGACATGCACCCAGGATGAAAATCTTATATTTTAAGAGATATGATTATTTAATATTTTTTTTCCCATTAGTTGCAGATAATTCCCAATGTGCTTTCACCACAGTTATACCCTCTCAAAACTATTGTTCTGGCAAGATTTCGATTTTAAGTTCTAAGCTGTAAAATGGTACATTACTGTGGGGAAAAAAAAAAAAAAAAAAAAAAAAAGAATTAAAGAAAACCACTTCAAAACTAAAAGAAAAAGATGTTTTATCCTGCAATTATGCTGAAACTGGGCACATCAACATTGTGAGAACTGTCTTCTCTTTTGAAGTAAAATGTCAGGCTCAATGAAGGTGGCTTTGCAAAGCATTTTCATTGTGTGAAACACTTTTTACTAATGGAAAATAATTTCTCAGTCAGTTACACCCCAAAATGTAGGAAATCCAGACCAGGAGCAAACTGTGAGGGTGCCTGCTCAGGCTCATGGCTAATGGGGATGGATGGGGCCTTTGCCATGGGCTGGAGGTTGCTCAGAGGTGGGGCAGTGAGGTGCTGTTTTTGGTGAAAATAGGAAATCTCTTACTTTATTTTCTTTCCTGGTACCACAGACAACAGAAATCTGCAGAATGTGATCTTATAAAAACTTTCAGTCTGAGCTGGAGCCTTGCATTCCAGCTGTCAAGTTTTTACTTGTTTACCTTGGAGCCTGGCTTCAAGGGATACGGTAGAAAAGGCAATCGGAGCAGAGCGGCTGCCAGTAAGTGGGAAAAATGCTTCAATGAAAAGCATTTCATTCTGCTTAGAATACTTGCATGAACAAATGGAACCCTTGGGTAAGTGGCAGAAATAATCCTGAGCATTCCTCTCCCTCTGTCTCCCCACTTTCCTCCCCTGAAACAAGTTCTGTACCATACACAGCAGATTGCTGTCAGTGTCTCAGTGCCTCCCTACCATGGACTGCAGGAGTTTTAGGGCGGTGCTGCTCCAGGGACACAGCAAACAGGCTGAAGTTAACAGCTGGAGCTGGACATCCCCCCACCCAGACCCGACACCAGCCCTGCCAGCAGCTCCTGGATGCTTACTGAAGTGATTTGCCTTACATGGAGATAAGAACAAACCCTGAAACTCAAACAGGACCTCACACTTTGAACTCCATTTCCCTCCGCTGCAGCCACCCAAATCTGGCTTTTACTGGAGACAAAAGGTCTGCAGGGCTGTCCAGTGGCAACCCTTGAAAATACGCTCATGACCAAGTAACCTCCTTCTGTATTGTTAGCACATCTCTAAACAAAGCCTCCTGCAGGAAGCGCTGTGTTTATGTGCTGAGCCTGCCATGCTTTCTGCTCCAGCGAGCCAGGAATGCAAAGTCTGACTGCAACAACAACTTTGTCCAAAAAAACAAGTCAAGGCCACAAATGGCTTGTGTTAAACCTCTGCCTCCCTTAGCAGCTAGGCCTCTGATTCGGGTGAACTATTTTAGCTGGCTCAGTCAAACCCCCCTAGCCAGTTTTGTAATGAATTACTTAAGTCACTTCATACATGAGAACCCCTTGGGTTCACATTTGGGTTGTTGTCAGCAAATGGAACCTGTACACCAAATAAACCAGCTCGTGAGTATCTTGTGTCCCACCACCACGGTAGAAAACAGGATGCTAAGAGCTCAGCAAGTGAAGAGAAGCAGATGCACTGCTGGGCTATGTGGTCTCTCCTCAATGAGCATGGAGGGAGACAAAACTGTTTCTGCCTGGTTCATCATCCCACATGTCTTTGCTTTCTCTCTGAAGTTATGTTAGCTTGTGAAGTTAAATCCTCCAGGTTCCTGTTTGAACATGACTGTCTGTATGTAAGTGTCTTCACTAGTAAATTCACGTATCAGTTTTTACATCTTTTATATCAATCCTTCTTACCTCGTCCTAACAGGAAAAATGATTTATGACCTCAGTGCTATCTGGAGTACTGTGTCCAGATGTGGAGTCCTCAGTACAGCAGAGACATGGATCTGCTGGAATGTGTCCAGAGGACAGCTACAAAAATGATTCCAAAGGATGGAACTCCTCTCCTATGAGGACAGGCTGAGAGCTGGGGCTGTGCAGCATGGAGAAGGGAAGGTTCCAGGGGGACCTGAGAGCGGCCTGTCAGTTTCAAAAGGGGAGATGTAAGAAAGGAAGGAAGGGGACAGATTCTTTAGTAGGGTTTGTTGTGATAGGACAAGGGGAAATGCTTTCAAACTACAAGATGGGAGATTTAGAGTATATGTAAGGATGAGGTTATTTACAGTAAGGGTGGTGAAGCATTGGCATAGGTTGTCCAGAGAGATGATGGATGCTCCATCCCTGCAGACACTCAAGGTCAGGCTGGATGGGACTCTGAGCACTGATGGAGCTGTGGGTGTCCCTGTTCATTGCAGAGTTGGACTAGATGATCTATAAGGGTCTCTTCCAATTCAAACAATTCTGTGATTCTATGTCTTCTTCAAGTGATAAATGCCTTTAACACAGGCTATGCAAAGATCAGGGGAACATGCAGGCCCGTGCATTTTACTGTGCATCACAAAGCATGACAGAATGAACCAGGTTCTTCTTTTTCACTGAGCAACAACAACAACAACAAATTCCTTAATTAGAATCTTTGATTTGTTATTTCTTCCTTGGCAGCAAGAAAAAAAAAAAAAAAAAAAAAAAAAAAAAAAGAAGCCACTGAACACAAATGGTGACTGTAAATTTGCTCTTGCTTAACGTTACTGTTCTTTTCCAGCCACATATTTAATTGCTGAACACATCCTGTACAGGATTTCCACCAGACCTCATACATGTACTTGCCATGATGTGCAGTTGTTTCAATCCGTCACTCAATACAGATGCTTATACAGAGCTAATCGGATTTTTTAATGCATGTAGTGCTGCAGCAAAAGCACATCTGAGTAATCCTGACACAGCTGTTCAGCCAAAGCTTAAATATTTCAGGAAAAAAAAAAAAAAAATCTGTTCTGTTTTAGCTTTTAATATTCAACAGACAGACTGGCTTTGGTAGCGTGTGTGGGAATCCTGAAGTGACTTCTCACCACGCAGCTGTGATTTTTCTGGGCAGAGTGGTTGCATCCACAGTGGGAGAGGGTGAAAAAGACGAAAAAGAAAAAAAAAGAGTGAAAGCTTGGAAGAATGTAACATTTATCCAGTTAAGCATTCCTTCAAAGTCGGGCTCAGTGTGAGGCATTCACAGAAAGCAATTCAAATAAGCAGAGAATGAGCAGTTATAGTTAAAACAGCCTTTCTCCAGGTAACCACAACAATAAAACAACTACCAGAACTGGCTCATCTCAAGCAGACCCAGCAGGAAAATCAAGAAAGCAGAGAGCTGAATTTACAGCCCTGGTGACAACCCCCAGCCTGGGTCTGGAGAAGGATAGGAAGGGACATACCATGGCAATGCATGGCATGCAATGGCAAAGTGGTGTGTGAGAGAACCTACCATCTCACTGCTCGTCAGAAACCCACAGACAGAGCCATGAAACAGCAGAGCAGCAAGGCGGAAAACTCAGCCCTGCTTTAATCAGAGGTAATTGTTGGCTGGGCCTGATGGGCTTACAAGAGATGTCCCCAGAGTCGGGTCACTTCTCATTGACTGGGATTGTCCTGGTGTAAATCCCACCAAGCAGAGGGCATTCCTGTATGGAATCAGGGGGTCTGACATGGCGACAACAGCAGCAAAAGCTGACAGCTTCAAGGGGACGGAGATGAAACCGTAAGTCTAGAAAGACACAAAGGCTTGCAAGGTGGCTCACTCTTTTATAAGTGCTGCATGATCAGATAACAAAGAACCGGTGCTAATAAATGAGACAGATGTTAGCAGAGGACAAGGGAAAAGGCCTACTGATTTAAACTGGTGAATTAGGGCAATGGAGGTTTTGAGGAAATTTTCCTGGCATTGGACCTTGATGCTGAGTAAGTTCAGCACTAAGGGCTGACCTTCTTCAGAGGCCCCTTCTGAACTGTCTAGGATGGTGAAGTGCTGGCACAGGATGCCCAGAGAGGTTGTGGATGTGGATGTGTGGAGGTGTTCAAGACTAGGATGGATGGGGCCTTGGGCAGCCTGATCTGTTGGGTGGCAACCAGCTCATGGCAGGGGGTTTGGAAATACATGATCTTCAAGGTCCCCTCCAACCTAAGCCAGTCTATGATTGTATGATTCTGTCCCATGACTCCGTGAACACATTACGAATGTCTTTAGAAACTTTCTGAATTTTCTTGAAGACACTGTTGGAATGAAAAACATGCCATAAGGATAACACAAACTTGCCATGTCTACTAGGTAACACCCTGTGATGTGGCAGAATATCTCAGTTCAGTTGCTCACAGTGCCTCTGGCTTTCTGGATGGTGATGAAAATAAAACCAAAACATCTAAGCTGTCAGCCTAAGTGCCCCATTAACACAACAGCATTTGCCCCATTAACACAACAGCATTTCTTTGGTAGGAGCTAAGCCAGATTCTCGATAAATTGCTCAGCCCTGTGCTGTGCTTTCAGTGCCTGCGTGCACAAGGATGAACATAACCCTTCTTCCCTCCCTCCCTCCTGTCTCCCCAGTTCTCAAGCACAGTTGTGGGTTTGCTCTGTTCGCACAGCACCCAGCACCAAGTCCCCAGGTCTCACTGGCCTGTTTACCAAACTCCACTCTCCAGTGAGTAGGCATGACACCATGAAAATACCACTTTCTTTAACTTAATCTATCACTAACCCCATTCCATGATGTGATTGATACTACTGCAGGGGGGGCCAGATACACCAATCAATAAATTCAAGAGAAATAAGCCCACTTGCTGCCTAGGATTGCCATTTTTGTGGTCAGCTGAAGAAGTATCTACAATATCCAAACTACATTCCCTGGAAAGCCGTCTAAACCCAATCAGCAGAGCTGTGTCCCTCTTGCGCACAGCTGTGGGTGAAAGCCAACCAAACTAACAGTCTGGACAAAAGTTCTAGGATTTTTTTCCAGAGAGCAGTGATATATACATACATATATATATATATACACACATAGTGTTGTATCCCTGCCCATGGCAGGAGCATTGGACCAGAAGATCTTTCAGGTCCCTTCCAACCTGGAACATTCTATGACTCTGATTCTATATGTAAGTAAACACATATTTAAACATATTAATACATTTTGTATGGATCTGAGGCCTCACACCAGTCAAATACCTGCCCTAAGGAGTCTTCTGCACAACCAGGAATCCACATGAGTGTAGTTTTCATGACCCTATAAATGATGCCAAGGACTCGGTCTACGAGAATCCACATGTGGGCAAACAGGGCCAGAGGCACTGATAACAGAGCTCTTTGCAACAGGATATGTGACGTGCCTGATTTTTGGCCACTGCAGATGATTATTTATAATGTAGAGGCAAAGGTCATCAAAGAGACAGTAATATCATTCATCATTCGTCACTGACGGCACAAGGCTGAAGGAGAGGTGTCCTCCTGGTTGTTTTCCAAATGTCTGAGCTGAAAGCACTCTTGTCTCAGCAGCAGATTTCTTCCAAAGCTAGCTAGTGCTGTCAGTGCCTTTTGCCAATAGCAGCTATAATTACATTAAATGGTTGATTTGCTGAAGCAGGAGGAGGAGAACAACATGTGCAGAGCAATGTTACACAACATCGCAAAGAGTTTGCACACTTCTGCCACTCCAGTAAGCCACTTACAATGACAGCCACGCTCCTATTTTCTCCCTGTATTTGGGAAGTAGGCCTGTTTTGGATTCTTTGGCAGAATTATCTGATGCACTGTAGCCATTAGAGGGGAGCTGGATGACCCCTGAAACAATTCCCTGCTATGAATAGCCATTGTAAGGAGACACAAACAATAGCACACGATGCCATGCCTCCTTCCCTGTTCTTCTGAGAAGGATGCTCAGGAACTTAAAAATAAAACAGCTTCGTTTCCATGGAATGGAATGACCCTGTGGTGTGTGCTGCCTCTTCTCTGGGGAGCGCACCGGTGTTTGGGCATGTGCTTTTTGTCTCCAAGTGCTGCCTTCTCTCCTCAACCCTGTGCTTTAATTATAATTCTACCCTTAAATCTGTGCGCACTTTGAAGGCTTAATAAGGCAACCGGCAGCAGTAATGGCAGCAATTACAAATAAGCTTAGTGTTCAGAACGAAAGGAAAAATACACAAAAGATGAAGAATGCCATCGCTCAAGGACTTTTTGGAAACAGGGCAGGCAAAAATGGGCAAGTTTTGCAAAGGTTATAAATATCACATGCACAGAGCTTATATTATTTAGGGCACTTGTGAGATGAACATTCTTCCAAAAGACTCTGGGCAGTGTTAAATCACGAGAGCACAAGTGATCTGGGTAACATCAGAATATTACAATCTGCTAAAGAGACACACAGCTTTTCTTTAGGGCTTGCAAAAATTTACTTGAGATTTCAGATGAACTCTACTGCAGGAATGCAAACGGCGAGCGTGTGGGCAAGTATTGCTAAATAAGCTGGCGAAGGATCAGCAGAAGCAGTTTGGTAACACGTTATTTTAATGGCATTGTATATCCTGTCCTGAGTGTCAAGGTGGAAAGTCTTAGGGAACAGTCTGTAACAACCGCCTTACAGTCATCCCAAATGTATTGCCAGAATCCAAAACACATGTGAAGGGGACACAAGACAAATAAGTAGGGATCTTGGTTGTCACAATGATTTCCCCATCTCCTTCAGAGAAATTCTGCCGGAGTTTGGCAATATCCTGAACACAGAGTGTTCCAATAAGCTATCAGGAGAGCTGGAGTACTGTTTTCCCATCTACACTCCAAAGGGCAAAAGGACAAACTGAGTGTATCTAAACAACAAATCGTTGTGTTGCCTTCTTTTTTTATTACTATTTCTCATTTACCAGTACCCACCCAGTGCTTTTCCCAACAGCCCCTCTCAGACACCAACTGATCCCATAACACAACTAGAAAGTAGAGGCCCGCTCTTATTCCCAATTTCACTGCCTCTGGAATTAAGAGACAAGACAGGATTTCTCTTAAGATTTTTTTTCACTTCAAGCTTCTCCTTTCTCCAGCCATCAAGCAATGTGCACATGAATTGTGCACTGGGGAGGAATCTTATTCCAAGGACTTGGTCCCAGAACACGTCATCACATGAATACCATGGGGGCTGGCTTCTTCTCCCACGTAACTAGAGATAGAATGAGAGGAAATGGCCTCAAGTTACAGGTGCAGATTGGGTGTTGAGAAGAACTTCTCCAAAAAAGTGGTCGGGCACTGGCACAGGCTGCCCAAGGAGCTGGCGTAGTCACTGTCACTGGAGATGTTCAAGAAGTGTGTACATGTGGTGCTTAGAGACATGGCTTAATGGGCAATACTGGTGGTAGATGGACAGTTGGACTGGATTATCTTAGAGGTCTTTTCCAACATTAATGATTCTGTGGCTCTAAGAACATGCTGTTTTGAGACCTCTGAAGTTCTTTGTTGTGTGGGCTCCTCCTGGAGCTGCTCACTCATCCATGGTGCTCCAGACTGTTGGGAGGAGGAGGTGACGTGTTTCTCCTGGCACTGGCTGTGTTCCCGAGCTCCCACAGACCTCCCAGAAATTGAGGTCCTGAGCTGAAAACGCAGCAAATGGAGCTGAAGGTTGATGTGGTTAGGAAAAAACCTTGTGCGACAAAGCCAGGCAGAAATCTCCATGGAGATCTCCACACTGGATCCTCCAGAATTAAACATTTCCTGCATCCTGGTGTACTTCTCCAATGCTGTTACCACCTTGGGTGTCGATGTTAGTGGTAAGAGAAGGAGCTCTCATGGCATACATTTTCATGAGGAACACTAAAAATGTGTCATTTTGTAGCCAGGCTCTGCACACTGGAAATGCTGTTTTCAAGCTGCAGATCTGAGACTCCAGATCTCAGTTGGGCTCTCATAACCCAAGCAAACACTGCAGGATCTGTATGGCATCTCACATAGCACAGGGTGCCTGTGCTTCAGCTAGGAAACTGGCCCAACAGTAGTCACATCCCTGCTGCTTTGTTTTTTAAATTATCAGCATCAACAAAACAAGCCCAGATTATAAAACGTAGTGCTTGTCAGCTTGTTAAAGTATGCAAGACCCAATGCGTGTGGATCAGGATATAAATACGCACTAAAGCAAACTCTCTACCCAGAGAGCAACAGCTCAGATGCGCTTGCCTACTCACTGGTAGCTGCTGAAACTCAACGTCTAAATATACTTCTCTTGATTCACAGGGGAGAACAGTGCTTGGCACCCCACAAGAGGAAGCGCAGATGTTTGGCTGCTGTCCACAGGAATTTCTTGAACTTCTCTGGACAAAAGGGGAAAGGCCAGAGGTCTGGCAGTGCAGTTGGTTCCACCCAGTTTCGAAGTTATTGTTCAGAATCACCGAGCAGACAAAGCATGAGCACGTGCCAGCAGTGGTTCCCTGCAATGGTTTCCTGAATAGCAGCTTGGGGTGATATAAATCGCCTTGGTTGGTGCCCCTGGCACCGTTGCTGTTCCAATAATGGGGGGAAACACTGCAAGTGATGGTTCATCTCTCCAACCTAACCTTGCAGCTCCATAAATTGGTATCAATCACACGGAAACACCTCTGTTTCATGCACTTACATGTTCTCTGCTGATTTAATGTCTCACAGAAGTTGTTTCTGAGGGGCTTTCTGGTTCTTAAAGTGGTGACTTTCCACAGTGCTCCTCTCCCTCTGCTCCCCTTCTCCTAGGAGGCTGAACAAGCTCAACTCCCTTGGCTTTTCTACATAGGAGAGGTGCTGTAGTCCTTTGATCATCTTCATGGCTCTCCTCTGGAGTGCTCCAACAGCTCTGCATCCTCCCTGTAATGGGAGCCCCGTGGTTGGTCATAGTAAATATATGGTGATTAGGTGTTCACTTGTCTCAGGTTTGCAGACTCAAACCTCACCCATGTCCAGCCAGCAGCTTGCTCTTGTCAGATCAGATTTGGAGTCACCCAGGCTGAGGCAGACAGCAAGTTCTGTGCCTTGCATGACCCTAAAGAACTCTAAAATCTGTAGCAGCAGATGTGTCCTATTGCACCGGTGTATGGGATCGTAAGATCACTCTCATGTGATGCACTAGAGGTTAAAAGAGTAATACAAATTCTTTGTTTCATGAGCTGAGGAATTCAGTCCAGACAGGATGAAGTGACCACATGCTAGACTGAGCTGCATATAGTCTCTGATAGGACTATGATGGAAGGAGCCAAGCATGCATCCCTGAGGCAGAAACATGAGTGTGGCTGAGTTGGTTTTTGGTTTTGTTTTATTTTTTTTCTGCAGTAACATCATTTTAAGCCCAGATAAAGATGTGTAGATGTACATGGATCACATGAAAATGATGAGCCTTGAGGAGTCAGAAGGAGCAGCCGACACTTAGATAATCCCAACTGCTGTCAATGGAAAAGGAAAATGAGAGGGAGGGGCAGGCAGCACCGGTGGGAGAGAGGCAGAGCTGAAAATACTCCCAGGATCCACAGCTTGACCCTTCAATGAGTCAAATCTTTGATCTCAAAGGAGCACTCTCACAAGCTTTGCAAGTACAGTCAAGCATCAGCCACATAAGTCCCCACCCACAGATGTGCACACAGCTGCCTCCTCCACTTTCCCACGGGGGAATAGCCCTGTGAGGCACATCTTCACAGCTCCTTCCTTCAGGGTCAGTTCTTACTGTCTGTTGAACAGACTGCTTTCTAATATAGAATCATAGAATCATGAAGTCAGAAAAGACTGCTAAGATCACCAAGTCCAACTATCCATTCATCCCCATCATACCCCTAAACTCAGTGTCACTTTTCCATGCTTCTTTAACACGGGGACAGCGAGTCCACCACCTCTGTGGGCAGCTGTGCCAGTACATCGCCACTTTTTGAAGAAAGAATTTTTCCTAATGGCCAACCTGAACCTGCCAGGGTGCAACTTAACCACCACCTCTCATAGTATTGCTATCACCTGTGAGAAGAGGCCAACCTTGCCACAATCTCTTTTCATGACCCATACAAAAGATTTATCAGTGCTAGTTATTTCTATTAATGACACAGTAAATGTGTCCATATGTATATATGTGTAATCATATGTTCATATCTGGAGCCCAGAAACGTGGCTTCTACTAGACACAAAGGGCTGAAGGTGACTCCATCCTCCCAGAAGCCAGGCAGGGGTGCTGGCCTCCCTGCACCCTGCAGGGTGGTATCAGTCTGGTGAATCTAAACACTTCATCATCCTCTCTTGGCAAGCCTTTGTCTCCTGGCTTCTTTATTTTTTTTAATTTGTTTCACCAACAATTGCACTTGGCTTGGAATCGATTGGTTCTGTCATAGCACTTATGCCATCCATGCCTAACCTGCTGTCAGACTCTCGCAACATCTTTAACAGTAATCCATCTGCTTTCCCTCCTGTCTGTCCTACCAACACTGCTGTATGAAAAGAAATCACTGCAGTGTCTTGAACGCGTTCCAGGGAAGGGCCAGACAGTGCACTGGGCAAAAAAAAAATGTCACAGTCTGCACAGGGAAAAAGACAAGCTTTGTTTAATCTCTGCCTCACTCTGAGCACTGTGTCCTGGCTCTGAGAAACATGAGCTCAAGCTGAGTCCATTTCCTCGCGAGCTGAGTAATGGGCAGTCCGGCTGGCTTGCCAGGAAGCACAGCCCAGGGCTGTGCAATGCACGGCTTCCAAGAAAAGAAAGACTTATTTGTAAACAGAAAGCAACAGCACGTGTTCACGTGAAGTTTCCCATTGACAGGTGCCGAAACAAAGCCACCAGTCTCCCATTACAGGGAATGAGCCTACCAACCAGGACAGCCTGTACTGGAGAATTGAAAGGGGACATATGTGCTCCTGCCGTTATCCTGGATACAGGACTGGTGAATATTTCATGATTGAGGAAACTGGTTTGTGGGTGTCCTGATAATATTGGTACTGTGGATTCAGAAGAAGAAAGCACATATATAAATTCAAATGCAAGTCTCACTCAGCAGTAAAACACGCTGTTGTATTTACATTCCAATAATCATCAGACAAACAGTTATCTTTCTTTTCCCAGAAAGCTGTATCCTGAATTTGTTCTCAGAGAGGAAGTGGCTCACGGCCTCTCACACTCCCGTCTTTAATGCCTGCTATTTTAGGATCGCTGTTCTCCTTCCTTGCCCCTCTCCTTATAAATCTGGAATCACTTTAGTGCATGAGGTTATTTCATAAAGCCACCTTCTCAGCATTTGAATCCAATTTTAGATTTTTACACTTAAAAAAAAACATCCAACCAAAAAAAAAAAAAAAGTGATCTACATATAGAGGGAACAGGAAAAAAAAGAAAACTCTGGCATTCACCGTTTCAGCCTTTGCAGTCTCAACCATATTCAGCAGTCCCATTTATTTACTGGAGGGGATGTGTAATCTCTGGATGGATCTGCTTAGTGAAGATTTAGTGCTGAATGGGTGATGCTGAAAGGAGAGCAGTTCCGGTGTGTTGCTTGGGGATGGCTGCTCAGTATGCTGCCCAGAATATGTACTGTATGCACGCAAATGAAAAAGCTCTTAAAATTCCACCTCTTACATAGTAATGGGCCAGCTCACAGAGAAGCTGTTCTGCAAAATAAGTTATTGGTGGACAATTGCATTTTACTTTTATATTTTCTCTTGAGGACATAGAAATGTATTATTGGCCATTTGTAATGTTCGCAATAGATCCGGTCTGTCATCAACCGTATTCAGATGTATAGACATCATTCTAACACAGGCTGAGACTGCAGGCTGTCAGCAGGAACTGGAGGACAAAATAAGAAACTTAGCATACACTGAAGCTGTCCTCTCTAAAGGAAATTATTTTATCCATCCTAATAGGTTGATGATTGATGATCTTGAAGACCTTTTCCAACCTAAAAGGTTCTATGATTTTTTATTCTGTAATAGTTATCTTCTCTCCTCAAATCAAGACTCTTCAAAGAGAAAAGGGTTTGTATTCAAGGTAAATGTCCAAGCTTCAAACAGCTGTGATGACGTGTCTCAAAGGCAGGCAAAATGTCCAATCTGAAGCGTTGGTCCCCATGTATTATCCCTGTGACACCAACTGGGCACTGGGGGGTTTCATTTTTCCCTTCATGCTGTGGGGCTGCAAAGCCAGCCTTTCCCATCCCAGCCACCCACCTTCTTGTGAGATCCTCCAGCCCCCATCTGGGCAATTGCATTTTGTAAAATTGTTACTGGAAACATGCCCAAAGGATGTTAGCAATGCTCAGACACTAGTGACATTGTGATTTGGTTTAAATAAAAGAATATCCATGTTAACTATTACAAAATGAAAACTTCTGGAGGTTTAACACTCACAGAAATAAATTTTTATTTTTTAATCCTCCCTAATTGCTGTAAACTTGACCACTCCTCTTAAAATTATACGTAATCGGGCTGTTCTCACAGCACCCAACAGAGAGCAGCAATACACAAACGCTAACAAGAGATAATTCCTTATCAGGCCTGATTCCTTCTTCCTTGAAGAAGTTACAGATTGAGCTGAGAGTACACAGTGGCCTCATGACACAGCGCAGGTGAATTTGCAGAGGCTGGTGAGGTGCAGAGGATCAGGTGCTGGGTCCATTTTCAGGGTATGAGTGTTGGCTGTTGGGAAGAGACACCAACTCACGCCTCCCTGCGTTATAATCTTTTCCTCAACACAGAATCACATCCTACCAAGGAAGGAGAAAGGGTTTTTCTAGTTGAATCTCCTTCAGGAGAGACCTGGAGAACCTGAACTACTGTAAAGAGGGACAAATACAGCCCCACTTCTTATACTCATACCCCTGCCCACAGGTGCCAAAATTAAGACATTTCATTGCAAGCTTAAGTTGGTTGGTTTGGCTGAAATCGATCATTATTTTTCAAAATTACTTATGATCCAGAGAGAAATGCCTGTGAAGCTGCAGAACACATTTACTTTGATTGACAGTTCATTTTTTTCCCCTTCTTTTCTCTCTGGTTGTGCAATCAAGAACAAAAAGCTATTCAAAACAAATTATGAGTACAGAACCTCGCTACCTTCCTTTTGGAAATGGTGTTACCAGCATACATCCGTAGGCTTTCCAAAATACCTATGATTCATGCCTGGTGGCACACTACCAGTGGTGGAACATTTAAGACTCACAATAAACACTGGGAGACCAGGGACAAATTTACTACAATTGGCAGCAAATTCAGAAATCATGTCCCTTGGCTTTTTTGTGGTTTACATCTATCATGTGATGATGCTTTGTGCTCTTGGTGAATTGTTTATGGCAAAGTTTTTGAGAAATCAATGCCCAGCAGTAGTCCCCAAGTCAGTCTGTAAGGACAAAAATAAATGGGTTGGTCTTCAAATGTATTTAATGGCCTCTCTTTCAAATGTATTCAATGGCTTCTCTTTCAGAGGGTGCTATTGATTGCTCAGTGCTTTAAAAATATCTGGATTACTCCTGTGCCCAACTTTCAATAAAAATACTCATTCTGATGTTCAGATATGCAGGAGTGCTGTAATTCTCAGGGAATCTCAATGCAAAGTGCTGTTGCTTCTTCAGTTGTTCTGAGATGGTTTTAGAGATGTTCAAGAAATAAAATGGAAATGCTAATTGGGATATTTTTCAAATACAGGAAGAAATAAGATTCATATGACAGTTGAGAATTGGTACTTATCACCTTTATCAACCGTTTATCAATGAAAGATGTAGCACAATATCACTTCTCCCCATGCCCATAGCTTTCTACGCTATTTGCAGTACAACAAAAAGCTCTTTGCAGCCACACGTTTATTTGTCTTGCTTGGTGTCCTTTGTGTTACTCCCACACATTGGACTTGAAAGCTTTCTTTTACAGTTTTAATATCTTTCATTTCTGCTGCCCTGAAGGGCCTTGATGTTGCAGCTTGACACAAGGAGCTGATGGCAAAGCTCTCTTTGTTTCCTCCAAGGGAAGACCTTGAAGGCCCCTGAAGTTGCTCAGCAACGTTTCTCTTCCTTTCACTGATAATGGAAAAATAACGAGAGAAATCCTCGAACATTAATGCCTAAATAGAAATGCACACACTCCCACCGAATACTTCCTTTCACTTCCTTTCAAGGGTGAGCTGAGGGAGACAGCCTGCCTTCGTCTTTCCGTCTTACCAGCCGAGAGGGAAGCAGGCACTGAGGACAGGAAATGATGACCAGTGCTTGAGTCCTGCAGCTCGAGAATCATAGAATCAAAGAACCACTAAGATTGGAAAGACCGCTAAGATCATCTAGTCCAACCATCAACCCATGCCTGTGACTGCTCTAGACCATGAACCTCAGTGCCACGTCCACCTTTTTATCAAACACCTCCAGGGACAGTGACTCAGCCACCTCCCTGAGCACCCAGCCAACAGCGGGTCTTCTGCCTCAGCCTCTCCTCTGCATCTTCCGGTGGGCTGCTCTGCAAGGCCAGGCATCACTGAGCACAGAGCTCAGCAACAGATCCACATGCATGAGAAAGTAAAGCTTTTCCCAGTAACATTTGCCATAGCCCTTCCCCTAGTGGGATCACTGCCATGCCTTATTTATTTACAAAGATCCCTTCTTTACAAGCAGAGAAGATTTAAAACTGTATTTAAAGGAGGGTACATTCAGATGCTTATCTTGCTCAAAAAATCTTTACTGATTTTGTATTGTACAAAATCTGCTTTTTGCAGGCACAAATGCTGAGCACAGAAATTACAGCCAATACTAATAATGGACAAACTCTCTCAAAAATATCAGCATCTACCTCAAGTGCAAGACTGTTCAATGCTTAGGATTAATCATAGCACCATTAGACTCCACTGTAACAGCAAACTGTGTCAAGTTATCACTTACAGCCGACAAAGTGAATGCATATGCTGCAACACTAAAAATAAATCAGTGTCTAGCAACAAACAGCCATCGTGTTTCCCACTGGAGGCAAAAAGCAAAAGAAAAAAGCAAGGAACAGTGTGTGAGAGGGAAGGGATAGGGAGACTGTTCTGGAAAAGCTGTCAGTGTAAAATCCTGTTCCTGGGCACAGACCCATCACCTACCTGCCCATGCAGATCTGTGCTTTCCAGGATCTCCTTCTACAGTATGCCATGTTTTATGACTGGAAGGGCGCTGCAGCACAACGTTTCAAGGCATCGGCTGCATGCTACCTCCTCAAAGCTTTGCCTGAACTCCAGGACCTCCTTCAAGTTTGTCTCCCAGCTGTGTCTTGTTTCCCACAGGTTCTCTCACATGCTATTTCCCACCTCTGGATTCTCCATTAAAAACATGAACCAGGATTACCCACCTCCTGCAGCCAAGTCATCTTTGCTCTCTCTGCCTTTAAATGACATTTGCTGCTGACGGAATTGCCTTCATCTCCCTCCTCGGCTCTGCAAAAACACCATATCAAGCTGTTCCTACAAACCGCGGGCAAAACCTCAACCCACCTCCCCAGTCAGGGCCTCCAGCAACCATCAAAGCTGGATTTTAAAGCTTTTTGCTCAAATCAATCTTGTTTTGAAATGGCAAAGATAACAGCTTGCGAAGTACATACATTTACATACCTCACTTCATTCAAATTAACTGGGAAAGATAAGAATCTCCAGCAAATTAATTCTGCTAATGTTTTAAACTGTGAATTTCAATCAAAGCTGAAAGCCAAACCAATTCAGCTAAATTGCTGACTCTTGTTACACTTTAAGTGATCTAAAAGCATGCATCAATAAGCAAAGCGAGTTTGCTTTGTGCAGCTGAGCACCAGACTGATTTGCTGCTTTCCAGGTTTGTCTGATAAAAAAAAGCCACAGTCAGCTCATAAGAAAAAATCAATCCGGAGCCAAAGAGCAATAAAAATGTGGTAGTGAGTTCAGAACATTTTGTCACAGCTAAAATTGGTTTCCTATGAACTATCTGAAATAATACGTGCTGCAAAGCTTTGCAGCTCACAGCCATTGAGATAAGCAAATGCCTGGTTGAATAACTGCTCCAGAAACGAGGAAGAAAATCTACTTTTTGTCCCAGAGTGGGGGACAGGGCTGAGGAGAGGAGTTGAAGCGTTATGCAAGGAGTTTGGAAGCGAATTAAGCATGCAGTGCCCCTGGGTACTTGAAACAACATCTGGTCTGGCTGAGCTGGAGGAGCCTTGCTGGACACACTCAGCACATCTGTGCATCTTCCTGCTGAACTCCAACCTGCAGAAATGACTTCCCAGTACTGCCAGGCCTATGCAGACTGGTAACCCCAGGCACAAGGCTCTGCATTTTGCTGTGGGTTAGCAGAATGGTTGCCTTATTCTGCTTTTGCTGGAAAGCCCTGTGTGCTGCTGAGATACCTGTAAAAGATAAGCCACCGGTATCAGTCTGCTGAACTCTGCACAAGCTATCACCACTTATGCATGAATTACAATGCAATTAGCAGCAGCAAGATCACAGAGAAGTGTTTGATCTCTAGTAGGCAAGAAAGGCAGCAACAGTTGAAGCTGACAGAGGGTCATATAGCAAGAGAAGCCGCTTGTGCCTCTACTGTTCAACACCCACACAGCTCTGTATCATAGAAGTAGATAAGAAGTTGTTTTGTTTTTCTGTTGCAGAATCATTAAGATTGAAAAAGACCACTGAGACCATCGAGTCCACAACCATCAACCCATCCCCACCATGCCCACTACTCATGTCCATCAATGCCACATCTCCACATTTCTTGAACACCACCAGGGATGGCGATGCCACCACCTCCCTGGGCAGCCTGTGCCAATGCATCACTGCTCCTTCTGAGAAGAAGCTTTTCCTAATTTCCAACCTGAACCTCCTCTTGAGCAACTTAAGGCCATTTCCTCTCATCCCTTACCTTGGAGAAGAGACCGACCCCCCCCTCCCCTCACCAGTACTTCCCTTCAGGTAGTTGCAGAGAGCAGTAAGATCCCCCCTGAGCCTCCTCTTCTCCAGACTGAACAATCCCAGCTCCCTCAGCCACTCCTCATAAGGTCTGAGCTTCAGACCCCTCACAGCTCCATTGCCCTTCTCTGAACATGCACTGGGGCCTCAATGTCTTTCTCGCAGTGAGGGGCCCAAAACTTAACACAGTGCTCTCCGATCAAGCAACTCAGGTAGACAAAATTCTACCTTTATGGAAAGTTTCTGACAAAAGTTTTGGGAAAATAATTAAAAAAAAAAAAAAAGTTACAGAATGAATGAAGTTAGAAGTGACTTCTGGAGGTCACTTGGTTCAGCCCCTGCTTCAGCAGGGATACCCAGAGCTGGGTGCCCAGCACTATACCCAGTGTCTCTTGGAGATCTACAAGGAGGAGACCCCACAGCCTCTGGGCAACCTGCACAGCACAGAAATGCTCCTGCTCATCAGACGGAACCTCCTGTGCTCCAGTTTGCAGTCACTGCCTCTTGTCCTGGCACGGCTGGACAGATCTTGGATCCTGGGAGCTGCACTCAGCTGGCCCCCACGAACCCAAGCTGGAGTGAGGAGAGAAACGTTTCCGAGTTCTGGCTTGTGTTGGAATGTTTGTCTGCTTCATGCACAGCTGACACTGTTTTGTAACACACAAACACACTGCTGCTAAAACCTAAATGGTATAATTGCCGGTCTTTGAAAATTCTAATTATATGGAGTATTAGGAAATAACTCAAGAATTTGGATGAGATCAGGGGATTTGGATGAGCTGTCAGTGACGCAATCTCAGTGCCTCCAACTGCCTGCAAATTAATCATTTTCCACACTTAATGTGTACATTCCCCTCCTCCTTGTAACACGACGGCCTCGCGTGGTGTCCTGCATCCCTCCTTGCTACACCACAGCAGCCTGGGTCCTGCTCAGCCCCACCACCCAGCCTTTCCTCCCGCTTTCACATCCTCTTACATCACATTATTTTCAAGTTTTTTTCTGTTTATTTCTGCCTCGTGGAAGGTGAATTTTCTCTTTTATAATGTCAGTCTTGCTGCTTTCCTACCACTAACAGTTTATGTTTTCATATTTTTAAGGTTTCAGGCGCTTCATAATCAGCTCTGCATGAGAACAAGATACAGAGCCCCAGAGAACCAGAGCTACAAATCCAACTGACAGTGAAAGGTTTGTTTGCTCACTTTTGCCTTAGATGGGTTCTGGCTGTTCCTGTTAAGCATTAGGGGATGAAACCAGGAATACATTAATGAGTACTGTGAGAAACCTGCTTGTCACTTTGTAATAACACTTGCTCTGAAATGTTACTCTGCTCCTTATCAAACTGTTGAATCTGTACTAGAAGGTATGAAGATGCTGTTCTCAGACTGGAGCAGTACATACTGAATTCTACCTGTTTTGCACCCTTTGAACATCGTGAATGTGTCCTGTAAATAAACCCAAAAGTATAACTGAAATAACCTTTCCTTTGAGATTGGCCAAAATCTGTTGTAAACAAAGAGATTATTGCTTGGAGGCTCATGTTGGGTAACTACATGCTTCTATTTTCTTCTTCGCATTAAAGAAACGTTAACATTTAAATACTTTGCTCAAGTTGTCTCCATGGAGTTAATTGAAGAAGCGTGTTATACTCCAGGTGTTATACAAGCCTGTTGTGATCAGCAACCATTAACTTATACTAAATTACAACTATTTGCTTATGACAAATTTGTTTTAACACACTCTGATCAGATCTGTTGTTATCCCAATCCTTTATGCCCCATGTTGAGCACCAAAATGACTATTGTGATTTAAGCTGGCAGGTGGCTAAGCATCACACAGCCAGCCACCCACTGCCCCAGTTGGATGAAGGAGAGAATTGGGAAGAAAAAAAACAAAACAAAACATAAAACCCAAGGGTTGAGATAAAGATTGCTTAGAATCCCAACCCATCCCCACCATGCCTGCTAACCATGTTCCGCAGTGCCATATTTCCACATTTCTTGAACACTTCTGAGGACAGTGACTCCACCATCTCCCTGGGCAGTCCATTTCAGTGCATCGCCACTCTTTCTGAGAATAAATTTTGCTAATATCCAGCCTGAACTTCCCCTGATGTAATTTAAGGCCGTTTCCTTTCATCCTCTCACTGTTACCTGGAAGAAAAGGCTGACCCTCACTTCACTACACCCTACAACCTCACTACACTGACCTTATTGACAAGGAGTTTAATAGGACAGAAAAGGAAGGGAAACTAATAATAATACAAAACAATCGATGCACAATGCAATTACTACCTGGTGACTGATGTGCAGACAGTCCCTGACCAGTGGCTGCCTCCCTGGCCAACTCCTCTAGTTTCACTGTTCAGCACAATGTGAAATGTTATGGAAGACTCCTTTGGCAAGTTTAGGTCATCTGTCCTGGTATTGTCCCACCCAGCTCCTTGTGCACACCCAGCCCCTCACTGACAGTGCAGCACAGGAAGCTGAAGTGTCCTCGGCTCTGTGCAGCCACTCCTCAGCAACAACTAAAACATTGGTGTGTTATCAACATTATTCTCATCCTAAATCCAAACACAGCACTGTGCTAGATAATAGGAAGAAAACCAAGTCTATCTCAGCCAAAATGAAGACAGTACTCACTCCTTCTATACATCTATGTCACGCTCAGGTCTTAACACTTCGCAGTACATCCTCATTAATCACCACCACAAACAGGATAAATGAAACAAGGAGAAAGATGTGAATGAAAAACTCAGAGCATATGCCATGAAAACACAGGATCAATACTCCTGTTTATTCCAATGTAAAATCAGATCAAAAAGGGTGGCTTTCATCCCACGTGAATTGCAGTTCCTGTCATTGCAGCCCTTGCACAGTATGCTTTCAAGCAACTGAAAAGATTTTCATTTTCAGAAACATTACATAAATAATTCTGGGATTTGAAATGCTCTTTGAAACTTTAAGACTAAAAACTGAATAATCCTCCCCTTTCAAGGATTACTCATTCTTCAGCCTTACACAAAACACAGAAGTGCATTAGCAAAAGAACATTCAGGATAAAGCTAGTGGTATTATTAAGCAGTGACAAGTTTTTATTTAAAACTTTGTCAGGACTATCAGTGATCAAATATGTCATAATGGATAATTTAAGGTAAATGTCTTACTTTAGCCTTCCAACAGCTTGAGTATAATGTTTCTATTCAAGAAGATAAATTTGTTTCTTCAGTTTTTAATTAGATGATCGTCACTATGTTTAAGTGTTGGTGACAAAACCAGACAAGTAATTCATTGGCAGTAATTATCTCAAGTAATTTAGTCATTGTTCTGCTTGCTTATTGTAATATTTTCTCCTTTATGCTATTTCTGAACATATTCATGAGACCAGCTTTTCCCATTATGACTCGCTGGCAGTCCCAGCTGGGGCAAGGCACCAGGCACATTTAGCAATAGCCAAAGGAGAGGAAATGTACAGATGAGGACCCCTTATCTCAGAGAAAAAAAAAAAAAAAAAAAGAAAAAGAAAAGAGAGAGAGGGTATTTATTAAATCTGTGAGCCAGAAGCTAC
Source organism: Perdix hodgsoniae (assembly GCA_035772895.1). Lineage (NCBI taxonomy): Eukaryota > Metazoa > Chordata > Aves > Galliformes > Phasianidae > Perdix > Perdix hodgsoniae. The sequence continues at coordinate 1,573,991 of JAPSGF010000024.1, read as the reverse complement.
ATGATATCAAAGAAAAGGCCTCAAAATATATTGCAGTGTTGGAACCGACTACACAAGATGTTACCAGTGCCAAGAGCTTAGCAAAATTCAAAAGAGGATTAGACATTTATATGGATATGGGAATAATGGATCTTAGAATATGATTTTAAAAGCAATGTAAACCCTTTTGTTTCAAGGCGCAAGCAAGACTTGTAAGGTCAGTTCCTTACAAGTGCTTGTATTTGAAATGCAGAGTAAGAGTGTCTCAGACTACCGCAGTCATAGTTCTCATGGTGTGTTTCTGTTTCTTGCTAGGGTGGGTGAAAGGGTGGTCAGGCACTGGAATGGCTGCCCAGGGAGGTGGTGGAGTCACCGTCCCTGGCAGTGTTCAAGAGGTGTCTGGATGAGGAGCTATGAGATCTGGGTTAGTGCTTGTGGTAGTAATGGAGACAGGAGGACAGTTGGACTAGATGATCTTGTAAGTCCTTTCCAAACTGGTGATTCTATGATTCTGTGATTCTATGAAGTGACATGGACAGAGGGGTTGAGTGCATCCACAGCAGTTTGTGGATAACACCAAGCTGTGCAGTGCAATCAATACAGCCGGGGGATCAGATGCTGTTCAGAGAGACCTAGACAGGCTGAGCAGTCGGCCCACGGGAACCTCATGTGGTTCAACAAAGCCAAGTTCAAGGTCTTGCATCTGGGTCATGGCAATCCCCCTTATCAATACAAGCTGGGGGGGAAAAGGCTTGTCCCCCTGTGCACTGTCTGCAGAAAGCCACATTCCCACTGCTTAAATGGTGTTGGATGTCAATGTATTCAGTAACACCTTTGTTCATATCTGGTAGCCAGGGTTTGGCCACTACCAATAAAAATGTCACAGAATCACAGCACAGCTGAGGTTGGCAGGGACCTCTGAGTCCATCTGGCCCAACCCATTCTGAAGCAGGGACAGCCAGAGCAGGGTGCCCAGCACCACAGCCAGGTGGCTTTTGGCTCTCTGTAATGAATAGCTAAAATGAAACTTGCTTATAAGTGAGGAAGCTGGAAATCTTTTCCAGATCTCGTTTTGTACCCTTAGAAGTCAGCATTCAGATTCCAAACTTCCAATGCACCATCCCTATGAAATTTTTCCTGGAAAAAAGAGGTCAGTTCATGATTCAAGACAGGCATATAATCAGTTTAGACATTCAATAGTCTCTGACACACAAACCTGGACAATGCTTGTGCAGTTTCAGACCCCTCCAGACTCACTATGGAAAATCATTTTGTTCTCCATAATGAGAACAGTAAATTGCAAGCACATGGGGTAAAAAAGCTGTGGATCTGTCACCTTCCCTGGTGAGATCTCCACTAATTAGAAAGGGGTTAACTGCTGTTCCTGGAGCAAAGCCAAGCTGGAAAAAGTTAAGGACCAAGGCTGAGTGACTCTGATGAGCAACTGGATAACATATGGGAGGGAAAAGTGACACTCTGATGTTTACTATTTTCTCTGGGGCAAAAAGCACAGTTTGTTCTGGTTCGTTACTAAAAAAAGTGGAACTGACTACATGATTTAGGGGGCTGTGGTTTTCCAGTCTGCACATCACACCATATCCCTGCCAGTTCATCCTGTAGGAGGCTGTCAGACACTTTGTTCTGTTGTATCTCACATGACATCCACCTATGGGAGCTGAAACACATCTCCATGAGATTAACCCAACATCTGACCATCACACAGAGCACCGAGCTACTGACAGGGAGCAAACATCCTTTCTGGTAGCAAGAGATAACATTCATATTCTGCATTAGTCTCTAGGCACAGAATTGCTGTCTGTCACTAGGAACTGATCACAAAGGGCATCCTAGACAGCAAGGAAGTTTTGGGAATAACCAAACAAATATCACTCCTTTTTTTGTCTTTTTTTTTTTTTTTTTTTTTTTTTTTACCTTTTAAAGAGGATTTGGTACACCAGATTTTCTTCTCTTTCCCATTTTAAATAAAATCATTGTATTCTGTGAAGTGCATCTTCTGCTAGATCTGCTGGCAGGGTGAGAAAGGCAAACAATCCAACGGTGACATTATTAGGAAGATGGCTACAGGCAGTGAAGCAGTCCAGGAGGTGTGGTACCGCAAGCAATGTCTCCAGAACAGGGACAGACAGCAATGTGGGATTGTCTCACACAAACATTACAGCAGCTAATGGCTAATGGCCCAGCCCTGCACCACGGAAGCACTACAGGAGGTGACAAGGGTGAGCCTCGCCAGTTCCTTCTGATAGCTATCAAACCCCAGTGGTGTGTGTGCACTGGGGAGAGGGAGAAAAGCTCATTTTAAGGTATCTCTGAAGAGACCTGTGTCCTATTACCAAAGTGCCCTCAGCAGTAACAAATCCTAACTGTTCAGACTGAGACAAACCAATCAATCTGGCTTGGTTCCATTGGTGTCTGTCAACAGGAAAATTGGGGCCAAGCTAAAATAAAAGGCTTTTATCTTATAGCAAACAGCTCGCAGCCTGCACACTCAATGCATGCAAACAAATACAGTGCATGTAAAATCATGGATATTTTGACAGGAATGCTCTCTGCAGTTAAAAAAATTATGCTATGAGTCAAACATACATCCTTAATTCTATAAACGAGGACACAGGGAGTTGGTTTATCTCAGGTTTGCTGTCAAGGCTGATAAAGAATGTGAGAAGGGACAGGGGGAAATGGTTTCAAACTAAAAGAGGGGAGATTTAGATGGATACAGGGAAGAACTTTTTTTACAATAAAGGCAGTGAGGCATGTGAACAGGTTGCCCAGACAGGTGGATGTCCTGTCCCTGGAAACACACAAGATCAGGTTGGACAGGGCTCAGAGCACGCTGATGTAGCTGTAGGTGTCTCTGTTCATTGCAGGGGAGTTGGGCTAGATGGCCTTTAAGGGTCTCTTCCAATTCAAATGACTCTATGATTCTATGAACATTTTATTTATCAGTCCAGCAGCCAGCCTCTCTACTGAATGCCAACACTCCAACAGCTCAATGATCCACTCTACTCTAGCACTGCTATTTTCTTGCAGACGAAGCATGCCCTCCTTGGGCAGGCCTTGTATCCAAAAATTCCTACCTGACACTTCCAGTGGGTTGCAAATGCTGTTGGTGCATCAACCATTACACCATGGCAGTCAACCCATTACCTGCAGGGATAAAAGAGAAAACAACAGCAAAGGACCACAATCCTTAGATGTATCTACACTCACAGTTCCTTACCTTCCTTTGCTGAAGTGCTTTGGAAAAGCTGCTTAAATGCCTTGGAGGAACACGGCTTCAATTACTTCTCTCATCTGTATTCCTTCCATTTGCCTTGTTCACTGCTATAATCAAAGGGGATGCAGTCAAATATCTCCCCATCTCCTGTACATCCCCAGGCAATAATTCATGGCAGACAATAGCAACATATCTGCTCATCACAGCTGGCATCGTGGCCTAGAAACAAGGATGATGAGGGAAATAAAGGAGCTTCTTGCACATGAATATGTGTATACACAGACTCAACAGAACACCAAATCTTCAGGGAAGAGCACAGAGAAGCTTTTTTGTTCCTACATTTGCTTTAAGACCACAAAATGTAAAGCAAGAGGGTTTTTCATTTTCTTCCTCATTCAAAAGTGCCTGCTCTATAGAGCCTAATTAAAGCCACTCTGTTTCTCAGTGAAAGTACAACCTGTATATAAGCCCTTTCTCTATGAACCGGAAAGCCAGAATTATGTTCTTCATTTTTACTTTAGAAAGAAGCACATTTTTAAATCTGGAGCAGCCTCAGAAGTAATATCTAGCTATAAAACAAAGCAGAGCAAAAAAACGTAGCTTAGAGATAACATAGCCCTGCCTGCCTTCCAAACAGGCCTATTTATGGATGGTAAGATAGAATGCACTTCAATCCCAGCTGGGTAACTTACCTCAAAAGTTTTGAAAGAAACAGACATATATTTTGAAAATATATTTCCTTCTGTATGCGTAAAATAGCTTCAGTTTACATTTTTCAAGTGTGTCATATTTTATGAGCAGAAAAGCATATTAAAAGGTGAAAGAAGAAGTCTGCAAACTCACGACATTCTTCCCCAAGAATATATATTTTGCATCCTAACAAACATAAATAAAGCAAGGCAGCATCTGAGCAAATTAAAAGTTTAGGAGAAGTGTAGAAGAAAGTATGACAGCAGTAAAACAGCACATCAACTGTTCATGTAACACATGGGTTTTGGGGTTGTTTAGGGCTTTGCAATATCATGTGCTCAAGTAATTCCATCCAATGAGTGATGTACAGCTGGTAGACTGCAGAAAGCATGCTTAAAAAGTGCATCTCTGCTGCATACCCATTGTCACGATGGGTGCAGTCATTTTTGCCCACTTCAGGACACTCATTTGTGGATCAGCATAAATGAGCAGAGCAATACAAGTTCAACTGAGTTTACCAAATTCACAGAATCACAGAATCACAGAATCATCAAGGTTGGAAAAGACCTAAATTCTTAAATTCTTAAATTCTGTTCAAACAGTAGGAGTCCTGGGCCTGATCAAGAAAGAGGGATGTCGTTGTGGTGAAACCAGCAGAAGATGACATAGCTGGGAAGAATGTCCTGGCTTTCTCCTGACTTTAGTCGTGGTACCTACCTGACCCCACCACAGTGTGATGCCCATCTCTCAGTCTGCCCAGTGACCCCTGCAGAACCATATCACAGAATCACAGAATCACAGAATTATCAAGGCTGGAAAAGACCTAGAAGGTCATCCAGTCCAACCATCACCAATACTCCCCAGCTAAATCATATCCCTCAACACAACATCCAAACGTCTCTTGAACACCTCTATGTTTGGTGACTCCACCACCTCCTTGGGCAGTGCATTCCAGTGCCTGACCACCTTTTCCGAGAAGTAATATTTCCTAATGTCCAGCCTGAATCTCCTCTGGCGCAGTTTGAAACCATTGCCTCTAGTTCTATCACTGTCTACGCGAGAGAAAAGGCCGACCCCTAGCTCACCACAACCTCCCTTCAGGAAGTTATAGAGTGCTATAAGGTCTCCCCTGAGCCTCCTCTTCTCCAGGCTGAACAATCCCAGCTCCTTCAGCCGTTCCTCATAAGGCCTGTGCTCCAGGCCCCTCACCAGCTTCATCTTCTTCCCAAGCTTCTTTAGATGTATGCTGAGACTTGCTGAGAAGCAGAACAACCACAAAACCTAACAGCTTGGTCACAGTCAGCTCCTCAGAGCAAATACTCTCAAGTATTTGGCAAAGTAAGCATAAGGGCAAATGACTTTTGGAGAGCAAAGAGGTTGACTAAAGCTTGCATCTATCTGCAAGCAGAATGAGAGAGAGAATCCCATTCAGCCATTCATCCATTTGTCTATCCACTCATCCATCCATTAAACCACCCACCCTTCTATCTATCTATCTATCTATCTATCTATCTATCTATCTATCTATCT
>JAPSGF010000024.1:1532583-1568547 GCA_035772895.1 Perdix hodgsoniae | reverse complement strand
CTATCTATCTATCTATCTATCTATCTATCTATCTATCTATCTATCTACCTACCTACCTACCCACCCATCCACCCATCCACCCATTCATCCATCCATCCATAGGAGAGAGAATCCCATTCAGCCACTCATCCATCCACTCATCCATCCACCCACCCATCCATCCATCCATCCATCCATCCATCCATCCATCCATCCATCCATCCACCCTTTCTTCTACCTTTATACCCACCCTTTCATCCCTGCCCTCCCTGCTCCCCCAAGGATACATGACAGTTCCCTGCACCATCAGCTCCCCTCAGGAGCCACAACTTTGGCTCTGTGCTGGTCTCCAGCTTGCAAAGCACCTGAGCATGGGGAAGCCTGAACCATTTTTGTAAATTTAGCTCTTAATCACACTCTGGCTCTGTTCCCTGTTTGCAAAATGAGCATATTAATCCTTCCTTTATCCCAGTGTTTATTGGCCTCTAGTCACAAGATTGTAAACTCTTCAGGGCAGGGCTGTCTGTTAAATGTGTCTTTGCAGTACTGGGTTCAACAGAGCCTTGAAACCCTGCAGAGTCTCTAAATGCTGATGTTCATATGTAATCATATCACTCACTGCGATGAATTTCTGGGTTGCATCTTTAAACAAAGATTGCTATTTCCTGAAACTTAACTCCAGAGTCCACAATCCAAATTTATCCCCACTGTCATGCCTTTAAGTTACACTACTGTTATTAATTCCTCACTCTGAATGCATTGGCACTGCTTTCCCATTTTGTACTTCTTTTGCAAGTGATAAAGGACTGCTTGAAGGCATTTTCATTGCAAAAGAAATCGATTTCCTGCTATTTAAGGCAGACAGCAGGTCCATATAAGGTGATGAACAAAAGCACTTTCATACATCTGAGTGCAGCTTTTCAAGTGCAGGGATTGATCCATCAAACACTGCAAAACAATCAAACAAAATAATCTAAAAACTGCAAAATAATCTGACTCTCATCCCCTGGTGATGGATAGTGGATGTTTGATGGGACCTGCTAATCACCAGCCTTATGCCATGGGAAAACTTGCTGCTGACTGTAATTATTTACAGCACACAGCACACAGCTGAGACTGACATTTCAATGACAGGTGGTGTTACTTGAGGGATATTTAACAGTGTCTATATTACACACAGAAATGAGATGGCATGAACATTCAGACTGCGGAGTCAGGATCTCTGAAGTTAGGAAGTGCCAGAAATAAGGTTGCTAATGTGTCCTTCATTCAGCATACTTTTGTGTGTGCACTTGATAAGGTGTTTAATTACATGATCTCATGCTTACAGCTCTCCCATAAAACAAGCAGGGAATGATGAGTGAAGCCATGCGGCAAATTCAGTCACGGTTTTGGCTAACTTCTGAGGTCTTAGGGTGAGCCAGGTGAGGCGTATTTAGTGCAGCACCTGTGTTCATAAAATGCGCATTTGCCAAATCTGTTTTGTTTCCAGCCCCATTCTGCCTTCCAGTGCTTTCGGTACGGTGCTGACTGAAGCCAATAGCTGCGCTGGAAGAGCAATCAGAAGCCACATGTGAATTAAGTAGCCTCTATTACAGGCTGAACGAGCTTTCAGCTAATTGATGAGCCAAGGCGATTTCTGTGATTGAAAGTCTATACTAAAGATAAAGGACCATACTGTTATCAGCTTTGATTTTTGGCTAATTACTGCACTAACTTTGGGAGAGGCAGGGACGTATTTATCCCACATAAGGCAAAGAAAACCAAAGTGCGTGCTCGGCAAAGTCAGGCTGTATTTGTCTGGGCTGAAAAACAGGACGTATCTGCTGGCAGGCAGCTATCCAGGGAGGTATTTTTCCCCCACTGCACTGTTTCTCTTGGCAGCACAATGTGCTAACTTTAGAAGTGTCTGAATGCCTTTGCTAAGCTATTAGCACAAAATAAGCTCCTTTGTGCTTTTTACTCATTCATGCATTTTAATTTATGTTCTGGCATCACCTTCCTTGTATTGTGCAGGATCTGGACTCTCTTAACGTCAGCACTACAGCTGCTTCTTAGACCCTGCTGTGCATCGTGCTTGCAATCCACTCCACACATGCTTACTTGTAAACCTTGCTCACAAAGCAGCAGTGCCCCTTGCCCTGCATCAGAGTCGATGATAGAAATGGGAGCAGTGCCTGGGGCCAGAGCCATGATCCTCCAGATTGGGTCTGGATTTCCTGTTTGCCCCATGCTGGGGAGCCAGGGGCCACCATGAAGTCCATCCACAGAGTCAAAGCAACCCTAAAGTAAAACAATCCCATTCCTTTTGATTCGTCTCTGTGTTACAGCAAAGTGTTTTACTGTCTGGGAATGAGACAATAAAAAAAGAAATCTACAGCAATAAATATTGTGAAAAAGGATATTCCAGAACAATAATCTGAAGCAGTTCCTGAACTGGGGCCTTTCCCTTTAAACACTGGATACTGCAAGTTCCCTGGGGCATCAAAACCCATTATTTCATGTCCTTTACAGAGCCAAGGGAATTGCTGCTGCTCAGTTTATCTAGAAAATATGTTTTGTAAAGGGTGATGCCAAGCCAAGAAGTCTAATGCAAAGAAGCTTGGCTGAGTGACACCCTTTGCAGTAGCAGCTGCAGACCAAGAATTTGAAAATTTCACTTCTCCAAACCCAGAGTTGTTCAACATCTTCCTATTGAAAAGAACGGGGAAACGGAAGTGCTTTGGGGGCACATACTGCTGGGGCAAAGGGCAGATGCAAAGCTAACTCCATCCCAGGATGCTGCAAGGGCAGAGGACCTGGACAAACCCCAGGAAAAGATATGACAAAAGGGAATTGACGAGACAAGGGGAAATGGCTTTAAACTAAAAGAAAGGAGATTTAGGTTAAATGTTAGGAAGAAATTGTTTACTCGAGAGGATGGTGAAATTCTGGCACAGGCTGCCCACAGAAGATGCAGGTGACCCATCTTTAGAGATGTTCAAGACCTGGTTGGACGGGGCCCAGGGCAGCCTGATTTGGTGAGTGGCAACCAGCCCATGGCAGGGATATTGGAACCGGGTGATCTTTAAGGTCCCCTCCAACCTAAGCCATTTTATGATTCTGTGATATGATTCGATGAAAATAGGCCTTGGTACATGAGTAGCAAAACGAGCAAGAGCCCACTGGAGCTGTGCCTCAGCATCCCCTCCTCTATCTTTCAGGCCTTTGGGAAATACTTTTGGCCATCCTGGGAGCCTTTCACCTCCACACATTGACCCATCCTTGTCATGAGCAAGCGGCACTGATATGGGAGGTCAGCGGGGGCCCATGAATTTGTACTGGGGCCACCTCTCCTCTCTGCCCTACAAGTCTTGTTTTATCCTAGCTGCACACAAAGTAACACTAAGGTACAGTGATGGCAACGCTGCCAGATGAAAGTTAAATAATGGCACCTGCCAACTGCAGGGTGAATGTGTTGCTGAGCACGGCACATGGAGTGGTCCAGAGGAAAACAGTCATCTACGTTATCTCTTCTGAACTGCTTATAGCTGGGGCCTTGTCAAACATCTATTTAGGTCAATGAAAACATTCCAGGTGGCCAGGGCTGGAGTTGGGTTTGGCTTCCTGCTTTGGCTCCATAGCCTCATTCAGGGATGACAAGAAGGATGTTTCATGGTGTAAGGGCTAGAAGCACCACCGCGGCCTCTCTGCTGCATCAGAAGAAGGAGCTGGAGAGCAGCCTGGGGGGGAAAGGCAGCTCTGTGCTGCAGAAACACGACTCCTAATTCAGATGCAAAGCCTCTAATTTATGCAGGCAGACATACTTGTACACATACAAACACGCCGGTTTAACACCACCAGCCTGTTGATGAGTGGGCTAATAAAAAAGATGGCAGAACTTTCTCTTCCACACATGCATTCACCTACACAAACCCACTCTAAAAGTATTTTGCAAAAGCAGCAGTCAAGTACACTGAGCAGGGAACAGAATTAACACTGCCTGTTCATTCTGGTACAGTTTCAAGGATTAAAGTTAAGCAGCAGTAGTATTGTTTTCAGTTTTAAGCAAACAATCCCCTCTCTGTTTGTTCTGAGAGAACACAGCTTGCATTAAAAATATCTTTTTTTTTTTTTTTTTTTTTTCTCCCTATCTTAAATCTTGGGGAAGGAAACCACAAAGAAAGAAAAAGACGAAAACACAAAACCACCAAGATGAGGAAATGGATGTCAGAGTTACAGATGCCCAAATGCAGCTCATCTCCAAGGAAGTGAGCTAAAACTGCATGGCTTTTGAGTGGCCTCAGCCCCTGGAACAGCCCTCCAAAGGGAATATTTGTGTTTTTAAATTGAGGAGGGATGCTTGCTGCTTTGCATTCAGACAAGCAAGGTGAACACCACCCCTCGTGACACCAGGCTGAGCACCATACATGCTAGCAGTGCTGAAGCTCCATCTGAAGAACAGTACAAGAGTCTCTGCTGAGTATGTGAAAATCAGATTTTTTCCTAAAAATTATTCAGCGGTGACAGACGTGAGACTTTTGCCATGCCTTGTAAACCTGAGGTAACGCAATTCTCCCAAAGGGCAAAGGAATGATGGATAAATGTATGCAGAGCAATGCACCCACAGCCAGTTCACCTGCTCAGGCTCCACTGAGCTCATTCCTAAAATGCTTTTTTAATTTTATTTTTTAATTTTTTTTTAATTCATCAACTCTGGAAATTCAACTTCAGATTAGCAGAATCTCTGTCCTGGTTTGGAAGGGATCGCATGGGAAATTTATCCAAAAATAGGTGAAAAAAAAGCCTCTGTGTCAGAGTCTACAGGAAATCCAGACCTCTGTTTCAAGTCGCAAATGGAAGATAAAACCCATGAGAACTTGAAAGACAGCACTGAGGCTCCCAAAGCTGCCTTCCTACACTGATTTTACCACCTGGACCTGAAGAGCTTGAACAACGTGTTTTGGTTATTACAGAGAACTTCACCAAAACAGACAGGTATTGGCATGATTTTAGGGCTGTAAATGAAGTTCTCAGAGGAAAAGTTTTCTTCATTTGCCAGTCTGTCTCCCCAGATTAATTCTGGAGCCATAACTAAGGAAGTTGATTACATAAAGACAATGAAATGTGACCAGTGAAGCTCAGTAATGCAGATTGGTTGACAGAGAATGCAAACGAAGGAAGTGGGTGTAAGGGGATTTTGGTTGATATGTGATAAATGTTGAGGTCTAGCAAATCACAGAATTAGAATCTTAACTACGAATTTTCTGACTTCTTATAATTTTGAATCTTAACCCCATAGTCCTACAACTCTGTACCATTTTTTCTCAGGTCATCTACAAACTATAGATAAACAAAATTTCTACTGTTCACACATCATTTGTCTTACGTTACACGCTTAAATCTACAAGTGAATACATGACAAGTCTAGTGGCCATACTCATGCCTGAGATTTCCCAAGACAAAATATTTGTCCACATGTCTAGGAAGTCTGCAGCTACTATGGTAGGAAAGTCCAACCTGCTCCTCCAGCCATTCTTACCCACCCAACACATGTCATACTGATTGTGCACATCAAACAGATACAGTCATGTTGTGCAGGAGTGCAAGCTGGTGACTCAACATCTGGAAACCATGGACATACAGGAAATGCTCAGAATTCTCTTGGTAAGACTTCTAGGTTTTTGGGTTTTGGTTGTTTTTTTTGTTTTGTTTTGTTTGTTTGTTTGTTTTTAAAGAAAAAAAGTGAAAATTCCAAAACACTATGATTTAAATTACAATTTGGCAGTAGGATGCACTGGTACTCTCTGTCCATGCCCAGACCACTGGCTGCCAGACTGAACTGGTGGGCAAGAAAGCAGCTATGCAGTTTGCAAAGCATTTTTAATTATTTGTAGAGAAATGTTTATTTGATTGTCTGTCATCGGTGCAACAGGATTATTTGCGCTCAGTCCTTTGACTATAACTTCTGTTACATCTATAGGAAAGCATCCTTTTAATTAAGTACGTGACTGTTGGACATATTTGATGACAATACATTTCAAAATGATCAAAGTCAGCCATCAGAGAAATTAGATTATTCATTATTAGTCTTCAGTATTTCCCATGAGAACCTTAAACAGTTCGTGGTTCTTCTTAAAAGATTAGAGTAAGCTGTGTAGTGATGAAAGAGGTGAAGACTTGTAATAAAGGACAGACTGTTGTCATTGTTTCTGAAAACAGTCTTCTATCTAATCTATGCTTTTAATTGTACTGAATACAGAAAACATTGGAAATGGGCCTATATCTTTCCACGAAATGTTAGAAATGGTATTTTGAATTAATTTGTCTGCAAACAGTCTGGTTCCTATTGGCCAGCATCAATGCCAACAGATATTCTTATTTCCACATCATTTCCCCTCGCTCTCTTCAATTCTTACTAATGGCAAGATGAGAAATGATGCTGATAAGCAATCTCAGGTCTAATTATTACACATTGAATTCTACAGTCTTATCAGTGAAGCAGAAAGGAATTGGCAATATATTAACCGTGACCTAGAGTACAGGTAGAGAGTTTAAAAGCAAATTCAGATGGGATTTTAACCATTACAACCGCTGGCCTGCAGTGTAACAAAAATGAAAATCTACATGAACTGCTTTATTTCATCCACACCTAGAAACTTCTATGATGTGAAAAACACCGTGTGTAAAAATGGAAATCCTATAAATTCAAATAATAAAGGATATCACTTAAGTAATATGTAATGCAACGAGGCATCCAGATAATCAGTAATATCTGTGAACAATGTTTTCTTCAAAGAGTAGCCAAGATTTCTCTTTGAAATGCCTTGTTTGAAGTCTCTTTGCATGGCCATAAAACAAAAGACTCTCTGTTTAAAGGATTACATTAAAGGAGATTTTTTTCTTCATTTGTATGTTGGAAAACGCTGATGAGGGAGAGACCCCCAAACTGTGTATTATGACTGTCATTTCAAAGAAGACTCCTAAATTCTTTAGATCTTTCTCCAACTATGAGATAATCATGCATCTTTGTCCTTTCATTATGGTTTCTAGCCCAAAATTTATCAAAGAACATAATTTTATGTCATTTTTATATCTTTGCTATCAATGCTCTTTTTTTCTTCTTTGCTTTTCATTTGCTATACACCCCTGAAGCACATGCCTCAGATAACACAAAAGGGTTTAAACCTTTAAATAAAAAACAGCATGTCATTTATGAAAAATTAGGTATCTGTTGACTAAGTTTTCATCCTCCTTTCTTGTGCAATTGGTATGCGGGTCATTTTTCTTTACATGTGAAAAATAATAATGCAAACATAATGTCCCAGCCACGTGCTAAGCTGTGTGGCTTTTGGCTCCATGGGGTTCCATGGCAGCAGCTATCTGCCCGGTTTGCTTGCTCCACGCAGTTCCTTCATGAGTCCTTGCAGCTAAAGATTTATAAGGACATAAATGTCACCCGTGAGCATTTGTCTGGCTGTCAGTGGCACGCAGGCCATGTAAATTTGCTCCCAAATTCCCACTGTAAACCAAACAGTACTGGGTCAAACCAAAGCATTGGTTTGAATCTTTCTGAGCTCACACAATTTCAAGTTTCCCATAGGAATTGCAGGCTATTGGTAGTGAATTCGAATTTCCCAACCGGCCGTTTGCTTTTTTCAGTTTTCTCCCACAAATTCTCTTACTGGGTCTCTCTGTGGGTGTCTCAGCTACACCAGTAGAAGGAAACTGATGAGAACTGTGGTGCTGGCCCACATCCACAGTATGTGACTTTCAGGCTCCAGTTTGGCCCTGGTCAGCCCCTCCAGATAGTGCTGAAGCTTTGCCTGGGAGAAAGCCTGACCAGAGCCACTCCCAGCTGGTAATGCTGGACAAGTCTTCCCTGTTTGGAGAAGGAAAGGAGACAGATTCTGGCCAGATGGACACAAATCAGGCTGTATTTCTTTGCCCTCATGGCCAGCAATCTTTGTGGTTCAGGGACTTCCTGAGTCCGAGCTGGAATATTTCTTGGTGTTTAATGGTTCTCAATTATTTTTCATCTGTAAATTTGTCCAAATCATTTTTGGGCCCAGGGAAAGCTTTAGCATCCACAACATCCTTTGGCAAGTTGTTCCACTGCTATTAATACTGTGCTCACATAAGTGAGTAAATACTTCAAATTTTGGCAAACTCTTCCAGGGGGTTGATGGTTTTAATAACTATTCCCAAAGATTTCCTTTGCTTTCTGTCTATGTCTAGCTTGAACATCCAGCCATTTGTTTCCTATTACTGCCTTGTGCATTTGCTAAGAAAAAAGAAAAAAAAACCCACCTTACTACAAAATCTATGCTTCAAGCAAACTGTAATCAAGTCACTCCTTCACTTTCTCTTTATAAGCTAAATTAACTGAGTTCCTAAAATCTCTCCTAATGAGACAAGCTTTCAAAACTCAAATAATTATCCTAAATATGTCTATATTTAGACATAATTTTCATTTCTCTGCTGCATAAAATAAACTTTGACAGGAATAAATAACATTTACTCCTTCTTTAAGTTTCCTGAATATGGTAGAGAAATATCTTTGGTCTCCATGGAGAAATCTTTTAATTGTAAAATAAACTATTTCACAATGAGCAGCCTAGAATATCTCCTTATGTGCAGACGTGTTCCAAAATAAAAGTAGATTTTAGTCCAAAAATGTTAGTCTGAGTTGGAAGCATTCAAATTATTACAGAACATAAACAGCTTATTCAGCGCTGTTTGCTTTAGGAAATTCTTCCATGTAAATGAGTTCTTTCTGAAGAAAAGAATGGCATTAATTTGTCCAGATGCATATTATTAACTTCATTCCAATGGTTTTCTCAGATTTAAGTCAGAAGATGAGAAGGGATCCTAATGATAACTTCACACCATCACACGCAAAGCAGCATAACACCTTCCTACAAGATACATGCTGCCAAAGGAAGGAAAAGTAATGCCAATATAATTCTGTTGATCTAGCAGCAGCAATAGTCAGTGTTTCATGTTGCATTTGGATTTCAGGTCTGTTTTCCTCATAACCATATGTTGTTCTCTCCTATATGATTCACGTTAAAAGATGTTTAAGACAAGTGATGTTTATGACCTTAAGTTGTGCCAGGAGAGGTTGGGGTTGGATATTAGGAAGAATTTATTCTCAGAAAGAATGACGAGGACGAGGCACTGGCACAGTCTGCCCAGGGAGGTGGGGGAGTCAACATCCCTGGAGGTGTTCAAGGAAAGGGTGGATGTCATGCTGATGGACATTCTGTAGGGTGGTCAAAGGTATGAGTTGACGGCTGGACTACATGATCTTATTTGTCCTTCCAACCTTCCTGATATAATGACTGATTGTATGATAATCTCCTGCTTGAATAAAACTGTAAAAAGCTAAGGATCAAGATTTATTTTGTGAGGATCATACTGCGATGACAGCTACTGAACAATTACCGCCTCTTCAAATCCTGATTTTTACACTTAAACAGCTCAGACTTCCAGGTGTACCCTGTAGATTTCCAACTTCTATGGAAAGGATGTATGTCCCTGAATGTTAATCTTCCATTTTACACATCCACCGTGCTAAAATCTTACGACTCAATTTATTCTGCAGAGATTTCATTTTCTTTAGAGCTGACGCTCGAAGCACTTGATGCACAGAGCTGTAAATCACACCCAGACAATCTGTAATCCTGTATCACTGCTGAGGATCAAACAAGCGCCTGCTGCACAGAAATTGGTCACAGAAAAGCAAAATCTCCACAGAGAACTTATATTCCATACATGAAAATATATTCTCCAGCTCTCCAGAGTGCCTCTGCAGTATCAGGCATGGTGCAAGTGGAGTCAATGGCATCTGAAGCTTTGCAGAAAAGTGCTGGAAGCACTCAGCAAGGAAAGCTGCAGCCTGATTCCACTCCCCCCCACATATTTTTCTCACCAGTTTCTCTCATCATCAGCTCCTCTTCTCCTTAAAAGAAGTTTTCTATTTCATTTCGCTTTCTGTTTCTAGCACTTCAATTTCATGTCATCCTCAAAAATAAATAAATAAATAAATAAATAAAGATAGATAGATGATCTAGATAATCATATTGCTTTACAGATTGCAAAAACAAAAGGAAGCCGTTTTAATCTTTCCTGTGTTTTTCTCTGGAGGCCAAATTTATTTTAATCACTTTCCTGAGCACAATCCAGCACATGTAATTATACCCCAAAACAAAAGCAAAATAAAATGAATCACTTAAAACAATGCTTTGAATTCAGGAAATACTAAAAATAGTCAGTGCAAGGATTTGTGACTGCTTTTTGGATGCAGTGCTAATTGCCAAAGAGCTGCTCAGGGGAGAATCAATGAGGAGGTGCAGTGCCTGCTGCAAAACCATCCTGTGGCGGAATAGCTGTCCTTCCTTCCTACTGACTCCTGTTTTACAGTATCTTGGTACCTCTTCAATGCCTTAAGTTGATCAGTGAGAAACCACTTTGCTCTGACGTCCCTCAGAGAAGCCACAATTCCTCGCACTGGTGATTCATTGTGCCGACTGCAACACCTTCATCCATTAACACTCTGCAAATATCACATGCATTTTGATATAATGGCTAAACGCAGTCCTGTGAACAGCAAAAAATATGCAGCCATGCTTCCTGTTTCAATAATGGAATTTGAGAATTGGTTTCAAGACTGCAAAAAAACATCAGTAGTTTGGTATATTTTCTACCGTACCTTCAATCAATATAAATACATGACCTGCGAATTTTCAAGTGGAATGCATGGAGTTGAAATCAGATAGATATTCAACTCAAAAATCTGACTATGTCTCTTTACCGGACTTTTATAAGCCCTCTCTTACTGGAGAAAGTTACCCCATACATCACAGTCATTATTCATGTCATCACTTTTTGGCCGTATGCACATTTGTGAGCAACTATTGTCAAGAATGAAACGTGGAAAGGGAAAAACTTCATCAAAAATCTCTGACAAGCACTCTGAGATCTGCATCCACTACAGGCTCTGTTTTAATAAAAAATATATGTTAAAGAAGTTTTGGTGCTTATATACATTAACTATATTACATCTGATGGCTGCTCCAAAAGTAACGCCTCTTGTTTTGTTACGCCTGGTCATGAAGTCAGAGGTGGCGTGGCATCCAAGCTTCCCACCAATATCCCATTACATGTTGTTGCTGTCTGACAGATGGCAGCAGAGTGGCAGTCTGACAGAATGGCGTCTGACATGGAAGTACTGATAAAGCAAAATTGTGTCATTGAATTTCCCCCCATGTGGAAAACATGGTGCCCACTGATATTCATTGACACCTGCTAAACACTTACAGAGACCAAACAGTGGATATGAGCACAGTGAGGTGCTGGGTGGTGTGTTTCATCAGTGGAGACAGCAACAGTGGGTCACATCCACTGGTGCAGGTTTTTTACAAGCTCAGCATGTAGGCTGTCATTCATTGCTGGTGAAAATGCGCAGCTAATGGTGGTGACTCTGTGGAATAATAGTGTTTTGTAGCTGAGAATTTGCCCTATCAAATAGTGTTATTGTGCTCTTTCTGTCTGTTGCAGTTTCCATGGAAATAAATAGGAGAGATTACGTTCAAAGCAGCCTACATACTGTACTTGTGGTCCAAGACAATTCCTCTTCACTCAGTGCAGACCAGGCAAGCCAAAAGGTTGGATATCATGATATATACTCTGATAAAATGAAGTAAAATACTAACCCGGATTAACAGCACTATCATATAACAATGAATATTGATGAAATTACAGTGGTTGGAGAGGGGAAAGTAAATTGCATCTGAAGCACAGCTGCAGGAAACACAAGGTGCTGCCAACCACTGCCTGTGCTCCCAGTTATTCACAACCACACACTCACAACATTCTCTCCAAATACCCATCACTGCAAGGCTGGAAGGACCATTAAGATCATCTCATTCAATCATCAACCTATGCCTGTGACTGCTCTAGAATATGTCACTGAGCGCAACATCCACCCTTCTCTTTAACGCCTCCAGGAACAGTAACTCTTCTACTTCCCTGGGCAACTCATTCCAATGCCTCATCATTCTTTCTGAGACCAAATTCTTTCTAATATCCAACCTGAACCTCTCCTGGAGCAACTTAAGGCCATTACCTCTTGTTCTATCTGTCTTGGTTTAGAAAGCCAGAAAAGAGGAAGGGATTTTGCACGGAGTTCCTATTTTCTACATCTTGCATGTATGGTCAGACATAGAAGAACTGACATTGCCAGAGGTGCTAGAGGAGAACTAAGTCACATTAAGCATTTTTGGAGCTGACTTCCACTTCTCCAAGGAGAGGTGGGCACCTGGGACATAGCATCACATCATTTACATGCATAACAGCCTGTTTCCAGGCACTGGCTGTCTCCTTAAGCACAGCTGAGCTGGGCAGCATCCACAGCCCCATGAAATGGAGGCTTCACTGAAGCAGGAAGGATGCTCTGGCAGCCTGCAGCCACCCAGGAGAGCTCTGCTCCTCTCAGCAGCCACTCCAGCACCCATCCACTTTACTGCTCACTGCTGGCATATGGTAACAAAAAGGGAAAATGGCTTGTTTGAACTTTGCTGGCAGTTTTCATTCCCTGAGCTGTATTTGATGTGCTCTCCAAGTCACACAGAACGCAGAATTCTAAATGTGACAGGTGGTTTTGTTGTCTGCTTTTTGACAGCTTTTGGAAAAGAAACTTATCTTCTGGCTTTTCGCCAGAAAGACTGTATTCTGTTTCACTACAGGAAAAAAAAATGCATTTTTCATAAGCAAGTATTTTACATTGCAAACTCTGGGCTCCTTTTCCAGACAGATAGACTATTTTTAATAAAGTTTCCTGCAGGATCTCAGCTGGCTTTCAAGTTCACAACTGTTAACCTAGAAATACTGTACTTAGAGAATTGCACACAAAGGTGTATTCATCAGGTCTGGGTCTGTTCTCACGCTGAAAAAAACTTTTAGAAGTTAAAAAAAATTACAATACATTCATAGAAGTGAACCCACATGGGTATAACATGCAATTATAGAGAGCCCATATGCAGACTCAGACTGTGATTATGGCTGGGGAGGAAATGCTTTTCCTGTCTTGCAAATATTCCTGGGATTTGAGAAATGCTTGTCATTTCCATATGAAGAAAAAGAGTTATTTTACAGTTTTCCTTTAAATGAAAGAGCAGAGAGACAGGCAGTCAAACCACAGGGCTGTGGTTAGGACTCACCTAGGATGAAAGTGATTTAAGACCAGATTAGCTGTGCTTTCTTTGATTTGCAAAGGGGACTGGGGCCTGAACTCTCTGGGGCACTCTGCATTCATTAGACTGCTGGCTTTCTCAGCCCTTCTGGATGGAGATTTTCAGTTTTGTACAGATAATTAACTGTTCACCAGATCAGGGACTTGAACCTAATTAATCGCTATGGGAGGTTGATGCCAAAACCATCTGCTTTAGGCAACTGGACAGGTTGGGAATGACAAGTACAAGTTGGATGGGTAAAGCCTCATGAGGCATCTCAGCTCACCCAGATTATCATTTAGACTCACTCCTGGGCAGACCTGGTGTTTCGGAGGTCGTCTGGTAGCACCCACACCAGGAGCTACCTATATGTCCCCATTGTGGGCAATTCTTGAGGGGTAAGTCCATGAGCAGTGACGTACCAAGAACCAATAAACAGGAATTGGGTCAGACTGTGCTGCTTGTCTGATACCTGCAAGCAGCAGGTACCTTTTCCAGTTCAGAAAGCCAAGCTTGCTTTGGTGGCTGACACCAACCTGTCCTGCAGGACAGTCCAAGAGCTGGAATCCTCGACAATGTTCTAGCCTTCAAGGTAGAAATTGGGCCAAAATGCAGGTTTATTCCATCATTCATTCAGAAGGCAAGTCACTGCGGTGGAAAAACTCACAGAGTAACAGAGACAACCCATGCTGGATTCAAGATATTCTATAAAAGAGGACACTGTAGCGTCCTCTTACACCCAGTACTGTCTTTGCTCCTAGTCATTGGTGACAAACCATAGTCCTCAGACTCTTTATTCCTTTCTCATCTGCTCTTTGCATACCTATAACATCCTCACAGGGCCAAAGGAATAAAAAAATCACAGAATGGTTGAGGTTGAAAGGGACTTCTGGAGGTTATCTGGTCCAGACCTCTGAAAACCTACAGGTTTCTTCATATCCAGAAGTTGCTCTTCTTAGAAAGATTTTGGGAAGGTGTTTGTAGGTTCCCATGGGAAGCTAGGCTAGAAGGGTATCTCACTTGATCGCCTGCATAATGTAGGAGATTAAGTATCATACAAATTCCCTAGTATATGAGCCCAAGTCAGAGGAATAAGGCTCTTCATTTCAGTTGTTTTTTTTTTTCATTTCTCTTCTTTGCTCTTCTCTGCTTAATCATAGAATGGTAGAATGGCTTGGGTTTGGAAGGGACCTCAAGGATCATCATGTTCCAATCTCCCTGCCACAGACAGGGTAACCAGCTGCTAGATCAACTAGATCAGATTGCCCAGGGCCCCACCCAACCCAGCCTTGAGCACCTCCAGGGATGGAGCATCCACAGCCTCCCTGAGCAACCTGTTCCAGCATCTCACCACTCCCACTCTCTCAGTAAAAAACTTCCCTCTGACATCTAATCCCTATCTCCCCTCCTTTTGTTTAAAACCATTCCCCCTTGTCCTTAGATTCCATGAGATGCCAAATCTTGTCACCCAGAACCTCAAAAGAAGCTATGCATAACTGAGTGTTAAATTATTTTTCATTTTTTCTAGTAGCTACTCTAAATTCTCTCATAAATATGTCCAATGACAGGCTGGCCTTGGGTATATTTCTGAGTGAGTGCTCTTGAGGTAATAGCTTAATGAATTAAATTTTCAATGTCTGTCACTAAAGAAATCACTATTTCTTGTTCAATATTAGAAGAACATCCTTAGGATGAGTTACAACATACAGCAAGCAAGGGTGTGTTTGAATGCACAGATTATCAGATCATGCTTTGACTCAGTGCTGACTCCAGCTGCTTACTGTGAAACCATCATTGTGTATCTTGTTTATTGTGTTTTATTTAAAGACATTATTGACTGATTCAACTTTATACTGTTTGGAGAAAAGCAATTAATACCTTCAAGAGCTCAGAGACTACAGATGAAGGGAAGATATCCTAGACAAACAGTGGAAGGATGAGCTCTCTACCAACAGGACCTCTCCATGGACCCAGATCTTGCATGAGTTTGGGATGGTCAGCAGCACCTTTGACCTTCTCTCCTGCATCTGGCATCTGATTCGTTTGTGACTGCACTGATTTAAGGGCTTTTGCTATCTGAGTTTTCAGAAGTAATTTACATCAGTGCGTAATATACTTAGATGAACAGACCCCAAGTGAACTGGAAGAACTACAGCTTAGTCTAGTGATGACAACTCCAATAGCTTCCATAATAATGGAAACTGCTGCAAATTATGTTTTGGTTAGGTTTATTTCTAAAATCTTTGATTATACGTTGGTCTTGAAATCTCATCCCTTTCGGAAAGTCTTGGCCAAGACAATTTGCAGAGATGTATAAAATGAGGTACACAGCATTCAAATGCATATATGTGTGATCCATTATGCCTTGGATTTCATCAGCAATCGGACACTCAGCACTCATGTATAGCTTTCCCTTATTTACATTATTTCAGGCAGTACTTCTATGATGTCCACTGTATGGCAGTGTGCTGCACTATGCTTTTCAGAGCAGCATTAGAGGAAACAAAGAGGGCTATGAGGGTTCTCAGGGTGCCCCACAAAGCAAGTTCCTGGTCCTTAGGAAGCTACAAGATTGCAGCCTTGCACAGCTCCATCAGCACCTTGCAATCCCTGCTGTCTAGGACAGTCTCCTTCAGATCAATGGCATGTGCAACCTGTACATAAAATGCAGATGGAGAAAAATGTCATTTCTAAAGTGGATGAAGTAAGCCTCACATTCCAATTCCATTAACTCCTCTGCTTCTCCCAACCATTCTTCAGGCAGCAAGACATTAAAAAGGATCTTTATCAAATAGTGGACAAGGACCAAGTTTCTAAGTTTCTCAGAAAAAAACTCCTAAAAGGTTCAACTTAAGGTCCAGCAGCTGCTGTAGAATGATTCTTGCTTGAATACTGATATAGCACTGTGTATGTTGGCACAAAATTTTCCTTAATATTTTCAGAGAGGATACTGTAGCTGAGTATAATCAGGACAAAGAAGAAGGGCTTTTTGTTTCTGTTTTATACTTTTAATTATATCTTGCTATTCATTCTGTTGTCAGCTTTTACACAGTCAGTAGATGGAGGACAGACTGCATGCATACACACAAATACACACATAGAGACACAGAGAAAATGAGTGGTTGCTCAAATCCACTCTACATACTGTTCAAATGGACAACATCATTATCTTTTACCTTATTATCTCCTCCAGTTAACAAACACACCATCAGACCCATTATAAGGCCAATCCTCCAGTACTCCCACAACTTCAGTGCTGAACAGAGATAGAAAAAGCAAACATAAATACATGTGTTTTTTCAATAAAAGGCATTTTTACTTCCTTGGTTTTCCATGTATGCTGCTGCTATAAAGCAGAGATACTGTAAAGAAGGAAACATGATTCTCAGAATTCAGAGTGAACCTTAGTTCTCTTGACTCCACTCCTAGGTCTCTTGCATGATTTTAAGAACTGTCCTGTAATGAAGGTAGTGAATTCTGATGCTGTGATTCCAACATAAAAATATTTGTCAAGTCTTCATTTTAGTCATCTCTATAGGCAAAAGCATCCCATTATGATGGCCTCCAAACTTACTGTCCCAGTCCATGAATCACAGAATGATACAATGGTTTGGGTTGAAAGGGACTTTTTAGATCACCTGGTTCCAACCCCCTGCTATAGACAGGGACACCTCCCTCTGGACCAGGTTGCTCACAGCCCCATCCAGCCTGCCCTTGAATGTCTCCAGAGAGGAGGGGACACTGACTCCTCTATAATGTTTGGGTTTCCATAGGTTTGGAAGTGCTCTGCAAATGAATGAACTATTATAAAGTAAATTCCATAACTTTTTGTTTGTTTTTTAATTGTTTGTACAATGAGTTATAACTGTGCATCTCAAAATAATTGCTGACCTTTCATCAAAATCTCGATTTGTTGGGCACTGCTGCCATTCTTAAGAAAAGACAATGAGAATAGGTTAAACACAGAGGACACAGGGACCAGAATCACAGAATCACAGAATTGCCAGGGTTGGAAGGGACCTCAAGGATCATGAATCTCCAACCCCCCTGCCACACGCAGGGCCACCAACCATTCCACCTAATGCTAGACCAGACTGCCCGGGCCCCATCCAATCTGGCTTTGAACACCTCCAGGGACGGGGCATCCACAACCTCCCTGGGCAGCCTGTTCCAGTACCTCACCACTCTCTCCGTAAAGAATTTCCCCCTGAGGTCCAACCTAAATCTCCCTTCCCTCAGCTTAAAACCATTTCCCCTTGTCCTGCTGTCACTCACCCTTTCAAAGAGTTGATTCCCCTCCTGTTTGTAGGCTCCCTTTAGGTACTGAAAGGCTGCAATGAGGACCACTCTGTCAGAACATAATTTTGTAATAAGTGAGTCAGTTCTCAGTGATGTCCCTGAGATGCATCTAGTCTCTCTCACTCTCTGAGATCCTTCCCAATACAAATCAAGCAGAACCAGTGCCGTGGCTTATGCTCAGTTCTGCTAAGACCCCACAGCATGAGCCTAGAAAACAACAAAAACCCTTATTCACATCACCTGAAGATCAGTTTAAATGCCGTCCTAGTGAACTACTTTAATGTTCAAAGGCAATGAATTGCATGCTATGCAGAGTCAAATTACCATTGCCTAAAAGGAACAAACACCTCTGGCAGTGTGGAAAGCTGTAAAAGATGTGCAAATTGGAGACATAATAATTGAGCAAGGAAAGGAAGAGAAGGGAAAGGAGCAATTGACTGAGATATGAAAATCCCAGATTTCTCTGAGATGTGCTCTCTAGTACTTTATTAAATCTCACAAAAGAAAAAGACTTTTTTTCTGACTAATGATGTTTCATCACTAAGAGTGTGTTCCCTTTTGTTTCAGCAAAAGGTTTTGCTCCACTTCCACTGACTTCTCTTGCATCAGATCTGTCCCTGGACACTCACATCAGTCTGGCTGTGGACACAGCTGTAAAATCAAGCCCTTTGCTAGTCAATTGAAGGCAAAATATTTATTTTCAGAGTGACGGGTAGGCCAATTTCATTCATAATTGAATCAGCAGTTTATTTCTAGGTCTTTTCACTGACTATCCATTCATCACATCCAGCCACAGAGTTCAAAGGGCTGCTGGAAGGCATGTCTTAAAAATCTGATCAAAAACAGCCCAAGGAGAATGCCCAAGCCCAAGGGCAATATATTAACCACCTGAGGTAGGCACGCTCTGCCAGAAGTCTTTCAGCCTGAATTACAATCCTGCAAAAGATACACGAGGACACATCAACAAAGATTTCTACAGTAACCAGCATTTGGGTCATATGTTCAATGGCAATAGAAAAATGTGCTAGTTTAGCCAAGGAAAGCCCAACCCACACATCATTCCTCTGTCTGGCTGTGTCTTCTTGGAGCTGTGCTGACAGAACTATATGGGTGCTGTGATCTTCACAGGCATGTGTTTAGGATCACAGCATCATAGAAAGACTTGGGCTGGAAAGGACCTCAATGATCATCCAATTGCAACTCCCCTGCCATGGGCAGGGCTGCCACCCACCAGCTCAGGCTGCCCAGGGCCCCAAACCTGGACTTGAACACCTTCAGCAATGGGGCATCCACAGCTTTTCCAGGCAACCTGTGCCAGTACCTCATCACCCTCTGAGTAAAGAACTGCTTCCTAATGTCTATCCTAAATCTCCCCACTTTTAGTTTAAGGCTATTCCCCTTTCTCCTATCACTATCTGGTGGTGTAAAAAATTGTTCTCCTTCTGTTCTCTCTCACTAAGTACTAGAAGCCAGCAATGAGGTCTCCCCAGAGCCTGCTCCAGACTGAATAAGCCCAGTTCTCTCAACCTTTCTTCATAGAACATAGGTACTGCAGCCCTCTGATCATCTTCGTGGCCCTCCTCTGGACCTGCTCCAACAGTTCTATGTCTTCCTTGTGCTGGGGGCCCCAGGCCTGGACACAGCACTCCAGATGAGGTTTCACAAGAGCAGAGCAGAGGGAAACGGTCCTGTCTCTCTCCCTACTGGCTGCCCCTCTTTTGTTGCAGCCCAGGGTACCGTTGGCCTTCTGGGCTGCAGAAGCACACTGCTGGCTTGTGTCCAGCTTTTCATCCACCAGAACCCCCACGTCCTTCTCCTCAGCACTGCTCTGATGAGTTCTTCTCTCAATCTGTACTCTTACCTGGCATTGCCCCGACCCAAGTGCAGCACCTTGCACTTGGCCTTGCTGAACCCCATGATGGTCACACGGGCCCACTTTTCAAACCCGTCCGGGTCCCTCTGGATGCCATCCCTTCCTTCTGTTTTATTAGCTGCACCACTCTGCTTGGAGACTTCATCAAACATAATGAGGATACTCTTGATCCCACTGCCTAGGTCACTGATAAAGGTGCTGAAGGGCACCACCCAAAGACGGACCCCGGAGGGACACCTCTCATCACTGGACTCTCCCTAGGCAGAGACACTGACAATAACTCTGGCTACAACCATACATTCAGTCAATTACAAATCCACCAAACAGTCAAGCTTTCTAATTTTTCTCTCTCCAATTTAGAGATAAGGATGTGCTGTAGGACCACGTCAGTAATCCTGCACAATTTCAGACAGATGACATCAGTTGATCTTTCTTTGCATCCTGATGTCAGCCTTCCATCACAGAAAGCCAACAGATTGGTCAGGCATGATATGCCCTTGGTGAAGCAGTGCTGGCTGGCTTCAGTCACCTCCTTGTCTTGCACATGCCTTATCATAGCATCTAAGAGGACTCTTTTCATGATCTTCCCAGGCACAGATGTGAGGCTCACCAATCTATTGTTCCCCAGGTCTTTCTTTCTCCCTTTTTAAAAAATGGGAGTGATGTTTCCCTTTTTCCTGTCACTGAGGACTTCGCCTGACAGCCACAGTTTTTTTGAATATGATGGAAAGCGTCTTGGCATCTGCATCATCCAATCCCTTCAGGACCCTGGGATGCATGTCCTTGGGCCCCATAGATTGTACACATTCAGTCTCATCAGGCAGTCTTGAACTTGCTCTTCACTTAAAGTCTACACACAGTCAATCACAGATGTATATTTAGCTCATGTTATCATTTTTTGATACAAAGGACAGAGGAAGTTGTCCCTTTGTGCTTTCTTTGCTATTATTATTTCTCATCTCCTGCCCTCCAGACAAGAATTTCTCCCTTGCACCACTGTGCAGAGCCACAGAAACACATGCACAGAAAGATTTTCCAGCTCTGCCCAACTGGTCTTGGCCTCACATGCATTGTAACAGATGAGGTCTGTAGAAGATTTAAAGCTAAGGGGTTGAGAGTAATGTTTCAGAACAATAACGTACCTCAAGCATATCTTGCAGCAGTAAGATCCCATGTGTAAAAAGTGAAGCCAGCTTTGCATTTGGAGCAAAGAGCTGAGAGCAGACATCAGTCTCTGCAAACCCCAAATCCCAGTAGGCAGGCAGTTTGACACATACCCAAGCAGAATGACTTACTCTGCTGAACCTCATGTCCCAGTCCTTCTCAGAATGACCCAGAGCTCCATTCATATTAAGTACATTTTTCAGCTGTTTCATGTCTTCTTGTAACTACAGGTTGGCCTTTCCAAAATGGTTAAGTCATCTGCAAAATAAGGATCATTAATCTTCAAATTGTATGATTTAAATGTCAGTGAAAGGACACTAAGCTTATCTCCACTTTCACTGTAAATTTTTCCCATCTTAACTGGACAAACAGCTGTCTGGAGAATTTGGGCTATCTCAGTAGTTCTGATGGCAATGTAAAGGTGAATGCAGTTTTTTTTGCAAGAAGAAAAATTTCACAGTGACCCGACTGTTGTTGCCCTTTTCAGTTCCACATCTTGCAAATATTTTGATCAACTTTCCAGTCTCTCCTCCAGCAACTCGTTTACTTCTGTTCAACATAACATTTAGTAGAGTCAGACTCTTTGATACATTAAAAACTTGTAATGTGCTTATTGCTAAAGGCAGAAGGAACACAATTTGAAGAATGAGGACATTAATCAAAGAGTAAAGTCATGATTTTCATGCAAACCACACAGGAATCAGTGACTACTACTGGCTTATACAAATCCTCCATTCCACTCACCAGTAAAGTCTGAGGATCTTTTCTCTGTAGAATTATACTGAAACTCTTCTGATATTCTTGCTCTCAGAAAAGAAGCCTTAGCTAGGCAATATTTTAGCTGAAAATTTAATTATTTTATAGCATCTTATCAGATGGAAAAAGAACCTAAAAGCTCAACAGAGGAACTGGTATGATTTCCACATTAGTAACATATTGATCGAGATAAGAAATAATTAATTGTACAATTACTCTGAAATATTACACAAACAGAGAAAATGTGTCTATCTGAAAACCCAGAAGTATGTGTTTTGGAATAAATCCAGATGCACCAAATGCCTATATTTAAACTCAGTGACTCATGAAAAGAGAACTGCGGTGATTAGTTACAGCAGCTTTAAGTGTTAAATAAACATAAACGAAGAATGACTCTGCCTGGATCTGTTCAAGCTGACCTCCAGAGTTAAGAGGTGACCTTTAGCCTTCAGGAAGACTTTGTCGGTGGAAGGGAGAGATCTGCTTGGAAGAGAAGAGCCGAGAAGCACAGGATGATGTGATTTCCAGAGAACTCTTAGAAACACACCTCAAAAAGCACAAATGACTTTGGTGTCTCGCTGTAAAACTTGCCATTTAGTGACAGTAATCTACAGAGGGGAGCAGTCCCACGGAAGATAATGACCTGCAGCTCTATGGGAACGGCCAGTTGTGATGATTAGGAGTAGGCACCCAAGCCCTACATACAGTGCTCTGACTTCTACCATGTGTGGGTGGGTCTGCCTGCAAGAGACACAAAACCCTTTTTACTCAGCCACTTGGCAGCGGTTGTGCAGTCTGTGGTCAGGTCATACATATCTCATTCACAGAATCCCATGGCCACTGCTGCTCTCAGCTGTCCAGCTCTCCAAAACACCCACTGCCTCATTCCCACTCCACCCTCATGCCTGACGACGTCGATACTCTGCTCTCTTCCAGATATGCAGACGCAACCACACCCATGGGCACTACTGCAAGAAATGCATCTGCACTGTGAGACCAATCCAGCTAAACCCTCTTTTTCTCTCTTGGGTAAAGGTAAGTGTGAAACAAAGTCCTGAACTGATAAACAACAACTTTTCAGTAATTCAAAGGGCAGACAGACGTAAGGCTTGGGCCAAGTATGTTGCCAAATGTTTTGCACAAGGCTCTCAACGTGTATTTTATCAGATCACAATCACACACACTAATGAATTCAGTGAAACAAATGACACTGCAATTACTGTCTGTGCATTATATAGTAATTGCCAGACAAAGGATGGCAACAAAGCAGAGACTCACATAAAATTAGATTAAAAACTTTAACTCTTAGTGCATCATGCTCACTGTTTCCATAGATTTGTAATGACCCAGGGAAAGAATTTGCAGTGGAAAGCAAAGAGGCTTTCTCTGAATTTGCAGCATGTAGTTCAGTGCTGTTCAGGCTACAAACACTAGCTATAGATAGCTGATGTCTTCTGAGCACACATCATCCCTGAACCCTGATTTATGTGCAAAAGCTTAAGAAGGATTTATCTTTAGAGCAAGCTCAAGGAGCATTATGTGAAAGGGGAATGAATAAAGCAAGAAAGCCATAAATTTCTCTCTCAGTACAAAAAGCTGGACACTGAGTAACCATGCAGCTGTTGAGGATTGCACAGATCTTGCCAGGACGAGACCTGCTCTATGTTAAAAGAGCTTTTAAAATTCCCCATTAGCATTTCTTGATATTAAATAATGCCAGCACAAGAGGGGGAGGAAGGGGCAGGCATCTGTGTATCAGGAAAGAATATTGATTTTTAAGTCATCAATGATTTTAAATCACTTCCTCACTCATTGTCCAGCAAGCAGAGAAAGAAGTTAGGATCTGGGGATAGAGGCACCTGTTTCCCAGCCTTCCCTTACATCAGGCTTATGGCACACACTAGAATCACAGAAACACAGAATTACAGAGGTTGGAAGGAACCTCTGCAGATCATTGAGTCCAACCTGCTGCTAAAGCAGTTTTTCTACAGTAGGTTGAGCAGGAAAGCATCCAGGAACACTAACCTGAAGTAATTCTGCTTTCTACTGGCATAAAAGGGATTCAAACTGACTTATTGTTTTAAATGCCTGGTGTTGTTGCCAGCAACAGAGAGGTATTAAAAGTAGTCAAAATAGCTTTTTTACTCTGAAGAACATAAGCAAACCAGCAGAAATGAATGGACAAGCATCTAAACTACAGAATGCTGCCCTAATTATATTTCCTATTTAAGTTTCATTTCCTAATGATAAGTTATTAACTTGCTGAGTCTTGCTCCACATTGATTTCCCTGTTCTTCAGTAGCATGTTAAAAAAGGCAGTCTGAAAACAAACTTTGTTATTAATTTTAGTGGGGAAAAAAAAAACAAAAAAAAAAAACAGATAGTAATCCTTCAGCAACACACAGACAGCAAATCAGCAAATTCCATCAATAGAAATCAAGTGTAAGAGGAAAGCAGAGAGGATGCTCTATCTACAGAGACTGTAAATTGAGTATTCTTTTAAAAGTCACTGCTCCTTTGTAGGAAAGAAAAGGTAACAAATAAGGAAAACTCAACTCAGAGAGCAGAGCAGTCTTGCACTGTATGGTGGATGACATAGGGACTCCAAACTTAAATAGCAAAACTATGAGTGCTGAAAAATCAACTTATTACCCAGATAGCCCACATGTTAATCTCTCATTACTAAAGCTAAACAAGAGCATACAGGTTTATTTAGACTGAATAACAGTTCTTGTTGAACATAGCAAGCAATGAAGAAATGTCACCTGGGAGAGAACAGAAGTAGAAAAGCAAAGGAAGTGCCTATGCTAGAGCCAAGCCTAAGCCCTAAACCTGTTCCGTGGCCAACTCTAACTCATGCACACCGAAACTCAGGACTCTGAGAAGTCCTGCCCAGGTACTTTTTAAACTCCTGTGCTATTGAAGACAACTATTTACAAGTCTCCTGGAACTAAAATGTAGAAGGGCAGCAATACCACCAAAGCCGACAGCAAATTACAACAACACATCCTCAGCACAAGCTGGATGACAGCACATAGTTTCTTCAATCTTCGTGACTTTTTTTTTTAAACATAACTTTTTTTTTAATATTTATTAGTACTGATAACTTTAAATTCAACAGTGTCTCACATGTTACCATTACTCTGGACCAAGGCAACTGGAAACAACAGGCTAACAGCTTCAGCTTAATAAAGCCATAAAACCACTAATAGATGGCCTTCTCTATTGCCTGTGGCCTCATTCTGCAGCAACATTAGTCTGCCTTCAAGAGGATAAATAGGGCCTTATAATGGCAGTTATTGTCGTGGGCTCCCTGCAGACATGACCTCACCCTCAGGACTCGAAATCTGCCCCCGGCTGGGCTGGAGTTCCCAAGGAATTTTAATGGCAGGGTGTGAGGGTCATGCTAGGTCTGCTACCTCTTTTTCTCAATATAAACCCACTTCAGTGAGGCTGATAGAGGCCTTTTGCTGTCTGAGGATGCCTGAGTGTCTCTGAGGAATTATTTCAATGTGACAGGTTGCCAAACACTAACACTCAGTGCTTAGTTACTGCAAATGTCCTGACAGACATTTTAAAAAGAAGAGAAATTCAATTCTGCCAGCCACTGCCTCTGAACATTGCTATTGTTGTCAGGATGAGACCTCTAGTTAAGACAGACTTGGATCCAGAATATTTTCTGCCCTCTGTATCCCTGAAGGCTGGCTAACTCCAGCAGCCACCTGGCACCAAGTAGACATGTCCATGGACCAAGTTTCATGGATAAAGTCTTCATTGTGTTAGCTTCTGGCACAACAGCCCATTAACCTCAGTGAATTACCTCATAGTCCCAATCTATCAAAGTGCCTGGCAACCTGAAAAAAATGAAGAATTGTTTATCAAGTCTGTCATTATATGTCAGCTCAGCAGCTACATCATTTATTCAGTGTGATTAATCCATTAAATCCAACAGTAGCATCTACCCTCAAGACCCAAAGAGATGATGCTCAGAGAAGCAAGAATACCAGAGATGATAGCAATGGGAATTAAAATGGTACCATATGTAACACGAGAAGTTAACCTTCCTAACCAGGAAGACACAAATTCCTTCCATTCCCACACAGATGCTGGAGCACAATTTAAGGTGATGATATTGAACTTCCTTCACTGTCATCTACTCCTTGAACTGGTTCATCTACTGTGAAAAATTCTGAAGTGTTGCAGCATCCAGCAGTCTGCTTTGGGCTAGCAAGGACGAGGCTGTGGACCACCAGTACTAGTGACAGAAAAAAGTATTCAGCACAGAGGAGATATAAGGGTGACTTATACAGAAGGACAGACAGATTCCCTCTATTAATTCTCAAATTCTGGGCTTGCTTGTATTACAAGGCTTGGAGGCACGAACTTCAGATGTACAACCCTCAGTATTTTTCTAAGGTCGTGGGCAGTAAATGAAAGTCGACTTTGATATTCACATTAAAAAACCTACTGCTAATAGGGAACTGCTCTGAAATCAGCCCAGCATGATGCCTTTTATACTTGGTAATAATGAATGTAAGAGTGACTTGTAACAGTCTAGTCAGTGCAAACAAAATGTAACTTGGCTGGTCATTTGTTTTTGTTGCTTTTTTGTTGGAGGAATGGGAGGGGAGAAAAGTCCTGTGGCAATAGCCTTGAACAGAGCATCTCAGTTTTGAGTCTATTGAAATGAAATATCTCCTTTCAACAACAAAGGCTGAACTCTGATCAAAGCCCGACTGGCAGCACACCCTGCAGTGGGACACACCAGATTCTAATTCCTGCAAGCGCCCAAGGGGATGTGAGACTCCCATCAGTCAAGTAATACAAGGGCAAGAGAAAGCACTGTAATTTCAGTTCAGCCCAACAAATCCTGCAGCCTCTTGGCTCGCTGTAATCTGGAATGCATCCTGCAGACAATTAGCAAGATGGCTTTCCAGCCCAACAACACAACACAGCTCTTCTTTGATACTGTTTAATTCTTCCCCCCAGATACCTCCCCCAAGAGCTTTCTCAGGCTCTGTGCACATACTGCTGAGTGTATACTTAGAGGACAGTGTGTACAATGGAAATTCATTCAGCATGTTTCCAGAGTCCCTTATTTCCATCTGCAGGCCCCTATATGTGTTCTGCCTGAGCTCAGTAAGCACCCAGTTATAGTTGACGCTTGGGCAAGCAGCTACACAGCGTGGGTGAAGAAAGGCTTGTTTTGTCAAGTACATATGGGGGAAAATGTTCAGTCCTGTGCTCTAGTTGTCTAAAATAGTATTGGAGTATGACTATGAGTTACGACATGCCAGAGTAGAGGGAAGGCTGTTTCCTAAGTAATCACTTATCTTCTGCATACACAGTCCCAGAAGCAATTCTCCATCTGTACTGCAGCCATTTGTGGAGGACAAACAGCACTGATACAGATTGCAGGGAAAAAGTATACTCTGTACTTAAAAATCATGTAATACAAACTCTACTATTTTTAAAATCACCACCTTTCTGTCTCCCTTTAGATATTTGAAAGGCTGCTATCAGGTAACCCTGGAGCCTTCTCTTCTCCAGGCTGAACAGCCCAGGCTCTCTCAGCCTGTCCTCAGAGGAAACCTATTACATCTTTAGCATTATTTTTGTGGTCCTCCTCTGCACACACTCCAACAGGTCTGTGTCTCTCCTTTACTGAGGACTCCACATCTCAGAAGCAGTACTCCAGGTGAGGTCTCACAGTGCAGAGCAGAATGGCAGGATCACCTCTCTTGCCCTGCTGGCCAGGCTTCTTTTGATGCAGCCCAGGATACAGCTGGCTTTCTGGGCTGTGAAGGCACACTGCTGGCTCATGTCTAGTATCCCTGGGTCACTTTCAGTAGGGGTCTCCTCCATTCTTTCATCCCCCAGCTTGTACTGATAGTAGGAGTTGCTGCAACACAGGTGCAAGACAAATGACCTTTAAAGGTCCCTTGCAACTCAAAAGATTCCATGTTTCTATGCTTCCAACTCAAAATTGCCTTTAAATAGCCTAAGAAGATGGTGCCACCCACTCTAAGTCTGTAGCTTTATTCTGTATTTTTGGATGAGAAATACATTGAGAATTTCCTTTTCTAATTTTGGGACTTCAGTTATTTTAAGTAAGTAGCAAATATTTTGGAGGGGTGCCTTTCCATGAATATCTTACAATGAGTTCTGAAAGAGAAACTTTATAAGAAAGAGGCTACCTCTTTTTTGCCCATTTGCTAATTTGCCCATTAGCACTGAAAGATTACCTACCAAGCTATCAATAGCATAGATTCAATCATTTAAACAATTCTTTTTCAGCAACTAGACTTCACTCCGCTGTTAAATTCCACTGAAATTCATCATAAATAAACATGTATATTATTTGTCAAACCAGAACGTAGTTATCTGCAGATCCAAGCTGCAGTGCAAAGGAGAGTGTGCACCAGTATGGGTCTGTTCTTTTGTTTTCTGTTATTCTGCATTTATCTGTAGGTCTGTGAATTCCCTATCTGTGTACTGACAGCTACCTGCTGAATGCATAGCCACTGCAAGGAGAGATAAACCCTGCTGCAACAGTTTACTGATAGCATCAGTGTTCCATCTAAAGCAAACGCTAAATCAAGGAAATCAACAGTTTCTGCAGAGATCTATGATCAGTGGGTTCCAGAAGCCAAGCAGCACTGTGACTTTGCATTGGAATACAGGAAATCACAGCTCAGCTGTCCACGTGAGCATAACAGTGAGCAAGATGCAGATTTGGCAAAGCACTTTTGGTGATTTGGGGACGGAAGGAAAATTAATTTTCTTATTTGTCACAATTATTTGTCACTATATATTCCCCACAAATAGCTCTTTTCTTGGCCCTTTTAGAGGCAGTTCTTTGAATTTGATAAGCACAATCTCAGATACGGGACACAAGTCAAACAGCGTATTTGTGATGTCTGATAGGATTATAGTCATCCTTAAGCTCATATTTCCTGTGGCAGATTTATGATTATGAGTTCAAAAAATCCACTTGTGTGCATGATTTGTAACCATTATGTAAAAGTTGGTCTTAAAGTAAACAATTCTGCAGTTAACTCATTCTGCCAAATATTCTTACAGAGGAAGTAGAAATGGCTGTAATTCAGTCAAGGCAAATCCAAAGCATATTTGCTGGATTTTCACTGTATATCTTCTAAACGAGCAGCCCCATCTGGCTATGTTTTATTGTTTTTCAATAGAAAAGTGCCAATAATAGCATGAAGTGATGAGATCATAAACTTTTTTTATCTAGGAAAAGCCACGGATTATTTCCTAGCTGCATATGTTTACATACAGTTTCTTTGTTTGTCCACTGCATTCTGACTGTATTCCCAGGCAGAAATCTTAGCCCCAGCTGAACTAAAAAAAAAAACATTCTTTGATTTGAGCAGAACTAGAATTTTAACTCCATTGATTCACCTGGACTCATACTGATTTAACTACCGTGAAAAATGAAATTTTCATATCCTGACTCCTAGTGCTAATCAATGA
This sequence comes from Perdix hodgsoniae, assembly GCA_035772895.1. Taxonomy (NCBI): domain Eukaryota; kingdom Metazoa; phylum Chordata; class Aves; order Galliformes; family Phasianidae; genus Perdix; species Perdix hodgsoniae. Next base: position 1,539,768 of record JAPSGF010000024.1, on the reverse strand, counting down.
GAGTAACGCTTTCAGTAAATGCCAGCCCTGAAGAACTACGCCAAGGCATCCAACATGCCTTGTTCTCTTTCATTTCTGTATTCTGCTCATACTTCTTGACTATACAGAGGTGTTGGGTGTTGCTCAACATTTCTAAGCATGAATGTTTCCACCTGGAAAAGATTATAGGTTTTCAACCCCATTTCTCATACCTTCAGAAGTGCTAGAGCCTTGAAAATACAGGGTCTAGCTGCAACTGATATCCAAGTAAATACAACAGGACATAACTCTGAAGAGACTGTGCACAAATAAAAGCAAAATTATTAAGGAGAGATGATTATCAAGATATCCCACTAACTTGGATGTCACTATCAGGGTCAGGAACAAGGATGACACAAAATTCCAATTTTGGCTAGGGAACACAGTTAGCTAGTCCAAACTTCAAAGGACCTGAGCTTGCTGTTTTCTATGGACAAGATCTCTCTGATGGAAGGAAACCCATCTTATTATTTCTATTGCTTGTTATTATTTTAAGAAGCAATAGGCACTGACCTGAAGGTCATCTCACTCCTGCACAAACCAACCAGTCAGCAGCTACAGGCTAAAAGAAGGCTTTACCACCTCCAAATCTGCTTGATCATTGCCTAGCAATTAATTTTTCTCCAGTAGTAAATCTTTTCTGCACTCCAATGTGTTTAGCATGAAGACAAGCAGCTTGGAAAGGTAAGGACTGCTCTTCTCCAATTCATTCAGTACTCTTCTGCTACACATTGGAAACAGGATAGATACAGCTCTGGGATGAATCTTTCTCCCAACCAGGGTATTAGAAGGACAGAGGTATAAGCAATGGAACCATAACCCGGAGGAAGAAAGAGTGAAGTCATCAAATGATGCTGAATCCCCATTCCCTCAGCTCCTGTAGGAACAGGACCCTGGTCAAGCACAAAGGCTATGGCTGTTAGACAGGAATTTAGTATGCAGCACAGGCAACCTACTTTCAGATGGTAGTAAAATTTATAATGCTCAGGGACAGTGTTTGTGTCTTAGGAGCTATATTTCTTCAGTTAGTGAAGCTTTATCACCTGGTGGTCTCCATGCACTGGTTAGCACTATATGTACATACACAAGTAAGTTACAAATCCATAGATTATCCTAGGATATATAGTTTAATTGATCAGTCACCTTTTCAAGAAAGGTCACAATATTATGCAAAGCTCATAGTTTGCTAAGTGAAACCAGAGCACTGTTCTTTTCCTCCAGCAAGCATTCCCCTTGCAAAATCCAGAGCTGTTCTATTTAAGTGTCCTCAGTTTGCTGAGACAAAGAATGCATTTTTTTTATTTAGCGTGTGGAAACCAAAAATTACTACCACTTTTTTTCTGACAGCTGGAGAACATACAACATTTCTCTGGAGTAATAAATAGCTTCTCGGTCTGACTAAAAACAGTTCAGAAGAATGTCTCTGATTTTCTAAAGCAATCACACATGAAGATCCAAGAACCCAGTAGAAGAAGATGGAGACAGGCCTTAGCTTAGGCAGTGACACAAATCTTCAGAACGAAATATTGCTTGAGTCATGGGACTGAAAGAAGGAATGAGAGACAAAGCTTGAAAGGTTGGTGGATGCGGAGCTTTCCTTTCAGCAGAACCCATGTAACCCAGATTACATCTCAGTTTATGTCAACAGTCTACTCCACGGATGTGGAATTATGATGCTGCTGTGTTGTTTTTTGTTTGTTTGGTTTGTTTTTTTTACTATGTTCTAGAAAGTAAGAAATTAGATTGCCACCATCAAGCTCACTGGTATCCAATACCAAATTTTAGACATCTATTGGACTAATTCTCATAAATTTATGATATTTGGTAGCATAAAGAGCAGAAAAAGCTTTTTCTGTGAGCAGTGCTCCAGGCAGCCTCACAAACCAGTGTCCAGCCAGAAGAACATGCAAGGTTTCCTTATCTCCCCCTGTATACTAGATTCAATTCCAATGGGACAGCTACAGCAGATTTCTTTCTATGGGCTCAAATATGTTTTCCAACACAAAGAACCATTATGAAACTCCAGTGTTTTCACTTCAGTAGAAAGAAAATTTGGGGATTCTATTGGGCAGTTTGCTTGTCTAATTAACATCATTTGTATTAGCTAGAGGGCATGCAAACAGCAAAACTTTTTAAATATTTTAAACACATAGCAGAATCTTGCAAGATTTACTCAGAAGACAGTGAGATGCTGGCACAGGCTGCCCAGAGGGGTTGTGGATGCCCCAACCCTGGAGGAATTTGAGGCTAGGTTGGGTGGATCCCTGAACAACCTAATCATATGGTGGGCAATCAGCCCATGGCAGGGGTTGAGGCTGGATGATCTTTAATGTCCCTTCCAACCCAAGCAGTTCTATGATTCTATGAAAAAATCATTGGCGATAGCAGCCATTTATGCCTTCTCAGAATAATTATTTTCCTCTAAGAAGAAAACAACCATGTGGTTAGATATCAGCTCCATGTCTGGCCATGTGTAGTGGAAAGGTTAGCTTCTGTGTAACTAATGTGATAGGCAGGAGATAAGGTCCTTCTGATTATACACTTGATGTCTGTCCAGGTTCTCAAGATAAGATTATTGTAGAGTAATCCAGGTGAGCTCTAGAGTTGGTAATGTGCTGGCAAAAGGCTTCTGGCTTGCAGACTTTTTTGTTCAGTCACAAAGCAAGAGAATGGTGAAAGCTCTAATAAAAGACCAAACTCCTTTTCTTCAAAGAACCCTGCTCTTCTACTATGCCTACACATCAAGTGCTCCTGATCTTAACTCTCACTGCAGCCTTCCCACAGCAGCTAAGCCATCACCTCATCAACCTTGGAGCCTCTGAAAAGGAAGAGACTCATATCTTACTCCAGTCAAACAGCAGTATTACATCCTGTCACACTTGACCCAGTATTCTCACTAGGGCTGGCAGAAAGCCTGTTAGTTATTTCCTTTCCTTCCTAGAAGCAGAGGCTGAACAAGTTATCATTTTTTTCTTATTTCCACAACCAGGAACTGTATGCAAAATTTTATCTGACTTTTTGTACCACTCAGTGCCAGCTTGAAAAATGTATGCAATCTCACAATCCCTGTGTGTGTCCATAGCTACAATCCAGCCTGGAATGTGAACACAGAAGACCATGACAGGAAGTTGGTGAATTGCAAGAACTATGGATTTAATCCCCTCTGTTATACTTATTTCTTCAAAAATCTTTTTTCTACTACACACAAACGGCAGTCTTCCAAGAGGGTATTAAGGGGTTGGTTGTTTCACTGCTATTGCCATGAAAGTGCCTCTCACCAAAGCAAACAACCAGAGCCCTTACTTGCACTGAACACTCTCCTCATCTCATACAAGGAGGGATATTTGGTACAGTTTCTTCACTGAGCAGAGGCAAACTGATGGGAGGAATTGTAAATTACAAGGCCAGGCTGGATGGGACTGTGAGCAACCTGGTCTAGAGACAGGTGTCTCTGCCTACAGCAGGGACAGTTGGAACTAGATGATCTTAAAGGGCCCTTACAAATCAAACCATTCTATGACTCTATGATTCTATGAAAGTAGCAACTCCAGGTCAATGCACAGCACAGCCAGCTGAAGCTGCATCTTGCACAGTGCCAGGTGCTGTTACCAGCAGCAAGAGAGGAAGCAATGTGCCTAATGTGGACTAAGTGACAGGGGAGAATGTTCCAGCTGCAGCAGATAAAGACCATCCTCCTGCCCAGCCCTGCCAGGGTGGTTTTAAAAGGCAGCACGCCTGAACTCAGAAACCTTCTGCCCTCATCTCACAGCCCTTCTGTTGTTCAGTATTGAGGTTAGCTGCAGGTTTTGCTTGTCTACCCTGCACTCATGCATCTCTTGAGCATAGTTTGGGCTTTCTGCTTTCCATGTGTATCTCTGCAGCACAGAAGTGGTGTTTGTGAAACAGGCAGACTCATTGCTCCAGGAAGCATTTGTAGGATAAGAGACGAACATGGTGGCTGCTGGTCTCATCATGCTCTTCAGCTGCCATACACAAAGAGAGATCCTTTATGTACAGTTTAACGTCCCAACTGCTTCACTGTTTGGCTGTGTTTAGTATGGGTTCCTGGGAGGGTAGGGAAACAACACTTTTGCAGAAGGTCATTTGTTTTTCCTCATTTCAAGTGCTTCAGATCTTGTGTTATGCTCCATGAAATTGAGATTACAAAATCTTGCTATCAGGAAATTCACTAAGGGAAGTACCACCAATACACACAATTTGCTTCACAGCGTGGTAACTGAATATAAATAATTAGCATACACAAGCCCTTATTTTTCAAATACAATCTGTCCTAACAAAAATGTCAGTCAGAATAAGAACAAAACATTGAACATTCTGATTTTCAAGATACCTTTTGATTTTTTTTTTGTCTTTTTTTGTTGTTGTTTGTTTGTTTGTTTGTTTTGAGGCTTCTGAGTTTGCCATTTATCAGGATCATGTATAACAATTTTAAATTTTGTTAGGTCAAAAGCATTAAGGTGAGAAAGAGAGAGCAATTCTTGTATTAAGTACAAGAGAATTTGGTGGGGATTAAGCCCTTTGATCCTTTTGCAAATATCTAGAAAAGTGAGGCTTTTCCTTTTTTCTTTTTCTTAGAAAAATCGAGCCAGAGTTCCAAAGTTATTGCTTGTCTCCAGAAATTTGGACATTAAGCAAAACATTAAACAGATGGGACTGATAATAGATGCAAAAAGTAATAAAGCTGGAACTTGTACTGCTGCCATATCCCACTGCATAGAAATAAGCTCAGAATGTTCTGCCCTTCAAAGCCAACTTGAGCCTCTATACATCACAGGCTGATTCAGCTGGAGCAAGCAACAGGGCTGGTGACCTTATTGCTCCCTACCACTTTTTCGAAATATGTGACACTATGCAAATGGAAATTAAAAAAAAAAAAAAAAAAAAAAAAAAAGGAACATTTGTTTAGCAGCTTTAAAATATGTTGTATTGTGAGTGTTAATCTAGTTGCTATGGCAAGCTGGCATGTTTAGATGGTGTACTGAAACAGGAATCTGCTTGGCCAACAGCATGGGGTGGGAAGGCCCTGTGTATGCAACAGGAGAATGGGTTTTGACAATCCTGACCTCAGATACAGTCAAGCTGTCTGGGACTTTGCTTCCACCTGCTTTCTTTCACTAGCTGAATTTTAGACAGAAACATGGAGGACAGATGAATCACTGTTTCCAAACCAGGAGATCAGAACAGAGGTTTGAACACCACGTGACATTGGCTTTGGTAGTAAAACTGTGTTTTGCTTCACTGCTTCTTGAAGCATCTGATGCACAGACCTCGCTGTATTAGCACTGCAAACATCTCCACTCACGATGTAGTGGCTTTTGAAAATGTATGTGGTAAGAATATCCATTCAAGGATAATGAGAGGATCTTTTCTTGAGGAATTCCATTGACATAACAAGCTATATGGCTGATAGGAGTTTGATATTATAAGAGATACTGGAAGTGATAAACACAATGGCTATATCAGTGTTGCAATGATGTTATTACAGTCTAAGTATTTTGTGCTTCTGGTGTTCAGAGGTTAGATCTGGGTCTACTTTGAGTAGCTGGAATAGACGGTGTCACTCTTGAATAGTAATATCCAAAAGCAGTCACAACCAACTGATGGTTCCTAATAATTTTTGCAGATCATTTAATGTCTCCAAGTGAGGTACTACTTTGAGGATTTGTGACTGAATGGTGTGAGATGTAATTTTCCATCCTAAATATTTCCATGGAGAACTGAGTAGCACCTTTTCTTCAGCTATTTGCAAACCTACAGACTGGACTGCCTGCTGGATGAGCAGTAAAATGTCCTTTAGACTCTCTTCTTGTTCTGCTGCTATTAATATATCATCCGTGTAATGACAAATAAGGACGTGACGTCTAGCTTTTGTACTGGTTGTAATGCATTTGCTACTGTCAATTGGCATATTGCACTATTAAGCATTCCTTGTGGTAAAAGAGTCCAGTGATACCGCTGAGCAGGGCTTTGTTGATTGACAGAGGGCACTGAGAAAGCGAATTGTGGTGCATCTTTTGGATGAAGTTAAATGGTTAAAAACAACAACAACAACAACAACAACAAAACTGGCTTTTAAATCAATGACTGCAATGGACAAATTTGAAGGTAACACTGAAAGTAAAGGAAGACCAAGTTGCAATGCCCCCATAGGCTCAATTACTGCACTGACAGTGCACAAGTCCTGTAAAAACCTCCACTTTCCACTCTTCTTGAGAATAACAAAGACTGGAGTATTCCAAGGGCTAGCAGTAGGCACCATGTGACTGACAGCTGTTCTTGAACTAGCTCATGTAAATGCAGAAACTTTTCCTTTGTTAAGGGCCACTGATCTACCCAAATAGGCTGTTCTGTTTTCCAAGCTATGGGTATAGGTTGCTGTTGATCTATGGCCCTTATTGAAAATTTGTCTGCAAAATCATGCCTGATTGACTTAAAAGACCAGGACACCACAAAGTACAGGGATCGAGCAAGATGTAAGGAGCGGCATGAGCAATGCGACCATCAGGCCATTCAAAAGATAAAATTCAGACACTTTGTTTGGGCTGCTGCAAGCCCTCAACTCCTACAATAGCAGAATTAGTCTTTTAGGGGCCATTCACAGGGCCACTCACTTGACTTAATGACGCTAACATCAGCTCCGGTATCCACTACGCCTAATAACTGTCAGCCTGTTACACCTGTTGGAATGAGAGTCACCGTGCTCAGTCAGCGGCCACTCAGTCAGTGGCCAAATCCACTCCTGTGCAGCGGTGGCTGGGCTGAGTGAGCTGGCCAGGCAGCAGCCAGCTGATTCGGGACCATATTCTCATAGCACATGGTCTCACTTACCTCCTGTTTCCTGGCAGATCGCAGGACTGTGCAGCAACTGGGAGTTTTGGTCGGGACTCTCTTGCCCAGTGTAGCCCCTTCCCACTCAGGAGCCGGGGTCAAGCTGGAACAGCAGAGGCATTTTTATTTGCTTGCTTAGGCTTTTTACAGTCCCTTTGTATATGACCGGGTTCCCCACAGTTGTAACACTTCACTTTTGGGGCTGTCCCTGCATTGAGTCGGGCTGCAGCACATCTGCCAGCAAGCCTCTTTTGTGCCTTTCTGTACCTACATCATGACAAGCCTACTCTTGTCCATTATATTTGGATCTGCGTTCTT
>JAPSGF010000024.1:1397465-1532083 GCA_035772895.1 Perdix hodgsoniae | reverse complement strand
GGCTGCTGATTTGCAGGAGCATTTTTCGGGCCTGCTGCCTCTTGTCCCTGCCCTTTTTGGGGGATTCTTCTCTCACTCTCTCTTCTGTTCTTGCTCCTGGGGCTGCAGTTGCCCACTCCCAGGTGCCAGCAATTGGACTGGCTCTCTACAGGCAACAGGAGCCAGCACGTCCTGCTGGCTGTGGGTGCTGCCACCCTGGCTTGATCCCTTCTTGGCAACTCCGGCCTCACTGCCACCATGGCAAGTCTTCTCTTAAATGCCACCAAGTCCTTCTTCATTGCTTCCAGAGGTGGACACGGGCTTTTACTTTTGGCCAGTAGTCTTAGCCACTGCCTACTCCCATGCTGATCTTTGTCCAGCGTGGTCAGCACCGAGAATCTGTTTTCCTTGATGGGCTCTCCTCCCCTCTTTGAGAGTGTTATGGTTTTGTAATTTCTTTGGTTTTCGTTTGTATTCCACATCAGAACATCATGCAGGATAATGGGAGTTAAGGAGTTTTTTTTTTCCTTTCCTATGGACTGCCTTAATTGGGCATGGGGGCGAGTAAGGGGAGCAGTGCCGGAGGTGTGGCCTGGAAATGGGACAGGGTCTTCGGCCCGCGGTTCCCTGCGAGGAGACCACGTGGTTGGAGCCTTCCCGCCTCCCACAGCCCACTGGTGAGGTTTAGCTCTGTTTTTCTCCTTGTTGAAACTCTCTGTTGTTGTTTAGTATCATTAGGTTCATTAAACTGCCGTTCGTTCTCAGATCGTTCCTTTCTTTTCATTCCTTCCCTCCTAGACCCATCTGCTGTTTTCTTTCTTTCCCCTCTCTCGGAGCGCACGTGGCCAGACCACGCCGTTCCGCTAGAGAACGGAGGTGCTTCATGCCTTCTCTCCCTGGGTTTTGTCCCCGCTGTCACGGAGTGAGCTCTAGAGAGCACCCCGTGACATTTTTGGTGGAGAATGCAGGCAATACTTTGGGCAATGTTTCGGGCAGCGGTGAAGTCGCTTACTTCAAATGACCTGTACCTAGGACTAAGAATCCTTATATTCCAGCTTCAGGCTGCCTTGTTTTGCGTGATGTTTGTATACGTTATTAGCCCATGGGAGACAGTGATGGGGATATCTGCCTGGCTCCCTTTCAGCCCAGTTAACATCACAGACACTGTGCTTGGACTGGCTTATGAATATTCCGAGTTCCTTACGTTTGACTGGTGTATCAGATTGGGTTTTGCATTGTCAGTCTCTCTGAATATAATCTTTGCAGTGAATAACTGTAAAACACAGAGAGACTGGCAGAGAATATCAGGACCCCCTGTGCCAGGTAATCTTACTGCTGAACAAAGGAGAGATCTGGAGAAAATAAATGAGTATTTGAGTGAGGGATGGGGTAGCTCAGGGGGATCTCAGAGTGAACGGCTTATTTGGAACTTGATTTGAGTAATTGTGATGCAGAGAGAGAGTTTCAAAAAGGAGACCCAAACCCAAAGAGAAAACCCCCAAGTCAATCCCAACCAACCACAGGAAGCACCATCAGTGTCAGTCACCCCAGTAGGTCAGAAATGGGAACAAGTATCTTCGCGTCTGGAACGGAAGGAGGAAGTAAAGGAAGTAGAGGAAGATCCCGGTGAGGGGCCCTCCACAAAACCACCATCACTAACTAAGGCAGCTCAGAAAACTAACAGACATGGAGAGGACAGTGATGATGATGGGGAAGTCACCGTTACCACCATCTATGGACCCCTGAAGATCACCGAAATCCAAGGCACAAGAAAGGAGTTTACCCGAGCCCCAGGTGAAAAAGTTGTCACATGGTTGCTTCGGTGTTGGGACAATGGGGCCAGCAGTGTGTCCCTAAGTTGCAGTGAAGCTCGTCAAATAGGAAATATTTCCCGAGACCCATCTATTGATAGAGGAATCAGCCGGTGTCTGGATGGAGTCGCCACCCTCTGGGAAAGAATCCTAGTAGCTGTAAAGGGAAGCTATCTCCTCAAAGATGATTTGGAGCCTGCACCGGAAAAATGGAATACAGCTGAGAAAGGCATCCAATACTTGAGAGAAATGGTGGTGGTAGAGATGTTGTATGGCCCCACGTTTGTCCCTAACGATCTGCATGATGACCATGACCCAGAGAAGGTGGACAGTACTCCTGAGATATGGAAGAAGTTTGTACGATCAGCACCAGAGAAATATTCCAGTGTACTATTAATGACAGTTAACAGGTATCAAGAAATGGATAGACGACCTCCAGTTTTTGAGCTGATCCTTGCACTTCAAAGTGCAGCAAGCACACTAGCGCCATCCCGTGCCTGCATTGCAACCCTCTGCCATGTGGTGCAAAGAGTGGACGAAATGGAGAGGAAACAGGACAGCATGCTGAAGAACTGGTCTGCGGCAAGGAATCGTAATGAACCTGTGGCAGTCTCAGCCGGAAGACGCAAACGCCCGCCTACTCAAGTGAATGACCGTAGTGAGCCTATGTCGCGTGGTGCCCTGTGGAACTACCTGCGTGAGCATGGAGAGGATATGAGGAGGTGGCACAACGAACCCACTTACGCACTATGAGAACGGGTGAGAGAATTACAAAAGAGGTCAACCACCACTGAAATTGCCTCTGCCAATGCAGGTAACCAATAGAGGGGCCCTGCCCTCAGCCGGGAGGGGGAAAGGGATAATAGAGTGTATTGGACTGTGTGGATTCAGTGGCCCGGCACATCCGAGCCACATAAATATAAGGCACTGGTGGGCACTGGTGCGCAGTGCACTCTGATGCCCTCAAACTATAAAGGAACAGAACTGATTAACATACATGGAGTAACTGGGGGCTCTCAGGAATTTTCTGTGTTGAAGGCCGAAATAAGCCTCACTGGTAAAGACTGGCAAAAGCATCCCATTGTGACTGGCCCAGGGGCTCCATGTATACTTGGTACTCATTACCTTAGAAGGGGGCATTTCAAGGATCCTAAAGGGTATCGGTGGGCCTTTGGAATAGCTGCTATAGACATGGACAATATTAAGCAGCTGTCTGTTCTGCCTGGCCTGTCAGAGGATCCATCTGTTGTGGGGTTGCTCAGAGTAAAAGAGCAGGAGGTACCAATTGCCACCAAAGTGGTGCACAGACAGCAGTACCGCACCAACAGGGACTCCTTCCTCCCCATCCATAGGCTAATTCAACAGTTAGAAAGTCAGGGAGTTATTAGTAAAACCCATTCGACTTTCAACAGCCCCATATGGCCAGTGCGTAAAGCCAGTGGAGAATGGAGGCTGACAGTGGACTATCGCGGCCTGAATGAGGTCACACCCCCACTGAGCGCTGCTGTGTCAGACATGTTGGAACTCCAGTATGAACTGGAGTCAAAAGAGGCAAAATGGTATGCTACCATTGATATTGCAAATGCCTTCTTTTCTGTCCTTTTGGCCACAGAGTGTAAACCACAGTTTGCCTTTACCTGGAGGGGTGTTCAATACACTTGGAACCGGTTGCTCCAGGGGTGGAAACACAGCCCGACCATTTGCCACGGGCTGATCCAAGCCACATTACAACAGGGCGGTGCTCCTGAGCACCTGCAGTACATTGATGACATTGTGGTGTGGGGTGATACAGCAGTGGAGGTTTTTAAAAAGGGAGAGCAAATAATCCAAATCCTCCTGTCTGCTGGTTTCGCTATTAAGCGAGAGAAAGTGAATGGGCCAGCCCAAGAAATCCAGTTTCTAGGGGTGAAATGGCAGGACGGGTGTGGTCACATCCCAACAGATGTGATGGACAAAATTACTGCTATGTCTGCACCCACTAGCAAAAAGGAGACACAGTCTTTTCTGGGTGTAGTGGGATTTTGGAGGATGCACATCCCAAATTACAGCCTCATTGTGAGCCCCCTCTATCAGGTGACCCGAAAGAAGAATAACTTTGCATGGGGCCCTGAACAGCAGCAGGCCTTTGAGCAGATTAAACAGGAGATTGCCTGTGCTGTGGCTCTAGGGCCAGTACGGATGGGACAGGATGTGAAGAACATCCTTTACACTGCTGCTGGGGAGAAAGGTCCCACTTGGAGTTTGTGGCTTTTACTTTTGGCCAGTGGTCTGAACCATTGTCTACTCCCATGTTGATCTTTGTCCAGCGTGGTCGGCACCGAGAATCTGTTTTCCTTGATGGGCTCTCCACCCTTCCTTGAGAGCTTACATCTCTTTGTGATTGTGGAACAGAGGGCCTTGGCGGCAGCCTGGAGCTTGGCCAAGGCACGCCGAATGTAAAGACAGAAGAGGTGGACTGGCACACAGCAGCTTTTGCAATGCAGACGTGGTGTCTCTGGCCTCATGTTCTGTTGTGACATGGCTAGGCCTCATCTTTGCGTGTTCTGGCTGGGGGCTGAATGGCTGTGGCGGAAGCTCTTCTGGCTGCTGGGCAGCCATGGTATTTTTCTGGCCCTGTTGCTTACTGGCCTTGTCATGGGGTGAATTCCTCTCTTCCACTGTTGCACCTTTTGCATCAACCAGGGCTACAGCGTCAGATGGAGCCACGCTCTGGGATGTTTTGTTGCCAGGCAGGATGAGGTGTTCTGCTGCAAAGTTCATCTTTTGCCTCTCAACATACACGTACCGCTCCAGCCACAGATGCTTCATCCAGTTGTGCTGCTGTTCCGAGCCTTCAATGAATGTGTTGCAGGCAGTCTGGATTGAAGCCTTCATTGTTTTGTGTCTGCGTGTATCCGGCATGGAGGCAGATTTTCGCGCTGGGCCACAGGCCTGCACTGCTGACCTCCTTGCCTGAGTCCGCCCCTGCCTGCGCTGGAAGAGGGAGTGAATGGACCTTCTTGATTGGCTCAGTGGATGGAGAAGCTGGGAGTCTTTCTTCCCCAGGACAGGGTGTGAGAAAGTCCTCTGCAGGTGCTGTGGTGCCTGCATTATGATAGGATGCTCCGGTTGACATTCCATAGCCTGAGACACCAAGGGCGGGTACTGCACCATGGAAACCGCCATCACACCAGGCTTTTTCTGATCACAGAGGCCCAGTCCCTGTTCCACTTTGCTTTCTGGGATGGAACTTTCCAAGTTCTCCTGGGCTTTTTGGCGTGGGCAAGGTGCCTTCATTTCCCCGCAACTGGTGCTCCAAGGGTACAGCGATGTCCTTGAAGTGCAGAGGTTTTCATTCACTGCGACCAAGGTGGTGTAATCATCGCTGCCCTCAGGCATTTCCAAGATGAGCCTGTATGAGATGGAGAAAGAGAAGGAAGATTAGGGCAGTTCCGAGCCAAAAGCTCATGAGGGCTCCTGGGCTCTTCCGTTGCCTCAAAGGTGTTGGCAGGCTGTGCCATTTCCACGGGGTCCCAACAAGTGTGTGCCCAAATTTCCATCCCTGCTTGCGCGGCACAGAGCAAGGATGACACTGTCATGTCTGTGCCTTGGTGGTAAACTCTTCTGCAAGGACATCGCCTCTCAGATTTCAAGTCTGTGGATATCCCTCCCTGAGTGACTGCAGTTTTCCTTGCCACCAAGCCCTGCCCCTGTCCCCATCCCCATCCCCTATCAGTGGTCTCACATCTCCAAGCATCTGGTCATGGCCTGAAGTCTTCTGTTCATCTGATTGAGTCTTTCGGTGGTATCATCCGTTTGCACTGAGGAGCTGCAGCAGAGCAGAGAGCAGCGTTAGTGGGATTGCATTTGGTGGGAGGTGACTGGAGAGGGCTGCCGTGCTCCAAGAGGGGACAACTTTACTTACTGCGTCCTCGCGTGCTGTGAAGACGTGTGGAAGTCCCGTAGTGTTGGCAAGGGAGACAGAGTGAGTGGATGGGGAGCACCGCTAGAATTTTCCTGGTTACCTCTATGTTGGCACCTTTTGCACCAACCAGGCAGGATGAGGTGTTCTGCTGCAAAGGTCATCTTTTGCCTCTCAACATACTCATACCGCTCCAGCCACAGATGCTTCATCCAGTTGTGCTGGTGTTCGGGGCCTTCAATGAATCTGTTGCAGGCAGTCTGGATTGAAGCCTTTGTCCTTTTGTGTCTGCGTATATCCGGCATGGAGGCAGATTTGATCAACATGATCCAGAGGATGGGGTAGAAGACATCGTCGTCCTCCAGGTCGTGGACGAAGCTCATTCCCCAGAAATCAGCCATGTCTGTGACTTGCAGCAAGAGCTAAGTGGAGCTTGAGGACAAACAGCTGGGCACATACCTCATGTTCAGAACTAAAAAAAAAATAAAAAATTCTCTGGCATTACAGATTCAAGAATCCAATTTTGGAATGCTGAAAGGACACCGTGAAAGTAATTGACAGTGTTTTATCTTGAAATGCAAAAATGATTAGATGTCTCTGCTTAAATATACAGTACTTACTGCAGTCTCAGCAAGTTCTGCTGATGATACAAACTTGGAGGAGTGGCTAAGACACTGTGGGGTTGTGCTGCCAGCGAGGAAGGCTGGAGATTTGAAGGAGCAGGAACTTTTATAAGTTCAACAATGGGAAGTGCACCCCTTTATTTGGGGTGAAACAGCCACATGCACTGATGTATACTGGAAGTTACCTGGCTAGAAAAATTTGCTAGCACGTTAAGCTTGATTTTGTCATTTTCCTCTTCTAATACTCTCTTAGTATAACCTCATCAAGCTACTGACTAATTTAGGAAGAAGTACTCTTGATCTGAACTTCACTTCAGCACTGCTTATCTCTGTTCTTCAGCTGGTCTGGCTCTTTGCTTAGCTGGATGCTCAGAGGTAGTGCAAATATTAAAGAACTAATAGATTCCTTACTGATGTATCTATACGGTGGTACTTGGGCTTTGCATGAGCGCCTGACTGAGCTGATAGCGTCCAAAATTGAATAGAATTGATTTCATTCTGCATTTGCTGTATTGGTTTGATAAGTCTTAATGTTTTCAATAACGAAAAAATTTTCCTAGCACTGAATATATACTGAATATATCTGTTACGCAAAAGAGTGTAATTTATTGTACAATTATTCTTCAGAATCATACCATATTTGATCTAATTTTCTGAATGAATTTGTAAGTCTTCCTCTGGTAGCAAGAAAGATCAGACATATATTTAAACAAAAAGGTTAAAATGTTCTTGTTACATAAAACATCTTTTTGTTCTCAACTCTGCTAGTTTCATTTTGTACATCCATTTCTTTCTAGTGTCTTCTTACTACTTCCATCTCTTGTCCTATTGTTCATAGATCATTTTTACCACATTTTTTGAGGATAAATGTTCAGTCCTTAGTACAAAACACTCGGACTGTTAAAAGATTGAGCACACTGTGCAAACATCTGGAAATCTTGGCAGCAAGGCATTGTTTTGAATAGCCAACTAGTTGGCCAAGTCCTTGACAGGGGATTGCTTGGAGAATGCGTCCTTGAAAATTTGTTGGAAAAAAACCTGAGATCTAGAGGGTGAAAACTGGAGAAATGTCATTTCAAAAGAAGAAATGTGCATGCGTACATGTAACCATGCATTATCTATGAGTGCACGTATGTCAGTGCACAACAGCTCCAGTATTCTGCTCTGCAGATGCATTTCAGATATCAAGGTGCCTGTTGCCATGGCACTGTTCATTTTTGCATCAAGAAGTGAAATTCTGAGCTGAAGCACCTTGTCCAGTCTTGGAAACCTTCAAACTGGAAAGGATATTGCTATATGAAGATAAATTTAAAAAAGAAGAAAAGATGTCCAAGGTAGAGACCAATGTTTTGAGTGACTTAGAAAGATCCAGAAGGAGTTAGAGTTGTGCAGAAGTCATTTCAAAACAGACTGGCTGTCTGAAAACTCTGGAACTTTACCAACACTTTCAAATCAAGAGCTCTACCCCTGGTACCCAGAGGAATTCTCCTGCTCTATTCACATCTGAAGAGAGCAAGGAACATAGCTTTCCAAAGACTCCTGTGGGTGTTTCATGCAGATACTAAGTTCTAAAACTTTATAGCTGACATTCTCAAAGTTGTGTTAAGCAGTCTTACTCTAAGAGTCTTACTCTGAGTCCATCAATGATAACTTTCTGGTTCAAATATTTAACTAACTGACAAGAGGTGAAGTGCTGCTGGACCTGGGGCTCACCAGTGTGGAGGAGATCATTAAAGATACAAAGAATGGAGGCAGCCTGGGCTGCAGCAACAGTGACTTGCTTGAGTTTGTGATCTCAAGGAATGTGAGCCTGGCGAAGAGTGGAGTCAGGAACCTGAACTTCAGGAGAGCAAACTTCAGGTTAAGGAACTGTGGGACGAGGTCTCCTGGGAAGATCTCCTGGGAAGAAGTCCTTAGAGATAAAGGAGTAGAACAAAGGTGGTTACTCTTTAAGGATGCTTTTACAAGAGTGCAAGAGTTCTCCATCCCTCAGAATAACAAAGCAGGAAGGAGAAGGGCAATCTGATCTAACATGGGCTGGCAAGGGCCTGCTGGTCAAACTGGGAGAAAAGAAGGGCAGGTACAGGCAGTGGAAGCAAGGACATATCATCTCAAAAGAATACAGGGAGAGATGGGATTAGGAAAGCCAAGGCACAGATAAAGATGAACTTGGTGAAGGATGTTAAAAACAACAAGAAGGTACAGGTACATTTGTCAGAAGAGGACAGGCCAAAGAGTGTATCTCCTCTCCTAAATGAGAAAGGAGAACTGGCTGTAACAGATATGGAGAAGGCTGAGCTACTCAATGAGTTCTTTGCCTCAGTATTCACTGGCAGACAGGATTCTCACATCTCTGAACCTGAACTTCTGGGTGGGAACTGGGGGAGCAAACTCCACCACTGTAAGGGTGGAGCAAATTTGTAATCAACTCATGAGATTGAATGTGTACGAGTCCATGGGGCTGGATGACATGTATCCTGGGATCCTAGGGGAGCTGGCTGATGTGATTGCTGAGCTGCTCTCCATCCTATTTGAAGAGTCATGGCCGTCAGGCGAAGTCCCTGGGGACTGGAAAAATCACTCCCACTTACAGAAAAAGGAGGAAGGAGGAGTTGGGGAACTACAGGCCACTGAGCCTCACCTCTGTGTCTGAGATCACAGACAGATCTCACAGAAGATCACGGAACAGACCCTCCTGAAAAACATATTAAGGCACATGAGGGGTGAGCAGTGATCTGAGACAGCCGGCATAGCTTTATCAAGGGAAGTTCATGCCTGACCAATCTGGTGGCCTTCTGTGATGGAGTGACAGCATCAGTGGACAAAGGGAAGGCAACTGATGTCATCTATGTGGACTTCTGCAAGGCCTTTTGACATGATCCCCACCACAGCCTTATCTCTAAATTGGGAAGATACAGATTTGAAGTGTGAACTATTCGGTGGATAAGGAATTGGTTGGAAGTTCACAGTCAGGACTGTGATCAATAGCTCTGTTTCCAGGTGGAGGCAGTGACACAGATGATGAGACTGAGAGCACCTTCAGCAAGTTTGCTAATGACACCAAGCTGAGCAGTGAGGTTGATACAGCAGAAGGAAGGGGTGCCATCCAGAGGGACCTTGATAAACTTGAAAGGTGGGCCTTGTGAACCTAATGGTTCACACCGCCCTGGAGGTGTTCAGGGCCAGGTTGGATGGGGTCCTGGACAATCTGATCTAGTATTTCATCTAGCAGTTGGCAACCCCATCTGGGGGTGGGGCAGCTGGAACTTGATGATCCTTGAGGTCCCCTCCAACCCAAGCCATTCTATAATTCTATGATTATTACAATGAGTTAAGTCATTTCTATTCCTTAGTGGTATTTCCTTTTGGCTTGGCAACCCCGACTGCTGCTTTAGTTCTGGTGACAGTGCACCAGAACTGTATCTCACTAGTAAATACAACATAGCTATAAAGTGCCTTGCATTTAAGTGATATCTTAATGTATTCTTTGTTCACATGAGAAAACTCCCTTTATCACTGTAACAATAACTGTTGGATAGACTGACCAGATTAAAAGAACCAAATAAGTTCTGCTGACTTTAGAAGTTGAAAGGGTTTCATTCAACTCACAGAATTTGGCTAAAAAAAATAATCATGTAGTTTGGTCAGAAATGCTTAGCAGGAGACAGATAATGTGTGACCTGATTAATACAAGAAATAATTAGACATCTTGTTACCTGAGTGCCTTCAATTAGACAAAGCAACACAACTAACAATATTTACCAGCTCTCTATTATCCACAGGGTAGGCCACCTCTGCACGTATCATCCTCTTCTTAACTTACCGCACAAAGTATCTGAGTTTGGAGGAAGATGTTCTCCCTGTTGTTTTGCCCTGGGCCATCTTACTCCCCTAAAACAAGGTTGCTTTCATGTACTTAGCAGCTGTTTTGAACAGCAAGTCCAATGGATGGTGAAATATTAACCAGCTGCCTGCTGCCCCTTTTATTAACAAAGTTGGATCAGTGATTAACCCTTCAGCCTGATATTTGAAGCCTTGGGTTTAACATTCTGAGGGTGGGGCCCAGCCATGCTTGAGTGAGGGCTGTGAGACTGATCCTTGATGTTCAATCACCACACAACTGTCACAGCTGGTTGCAAGCTCCCAGAGAGAAAGAGGAAACAGAAGAGCTGTGTGATTTCACAAGAAGTATCATAAATCAGTGAGATTATCCTTTGTACATTGGATTCTGCATTTTGCTGGTGCTTTAAATGTCTAGAAGTGCATGGCCCTGTTTTCTCTTAGAGGAACTTCAAGCATGTTATGAGTTGACTTTCAGGCCCTTCAGAAATTCCTCATAAAGAGGAATTCACAGAACAGATTGCTGCAGTCCTGTCCACTGCCTTGCAAATTGCTTAAATGGTTGTACTGGATATTATCTTCTCTAACACGTGTGGAAGTATGCAATACTACAAATTTAATCTGAAGTAGAACAGGCAGTTTGCTTGTGGCACCTGGTCAAATGAATTAGTCATGTCTGACACCCTGAGGTGTGGAAATGCTCACAAACAAAACTAACAAAAGGAAAATACACAGCAACTCAATGCAGATTTAAAGACAGATTTTAAGCCCCCTGACCACTCAATAAACTGGTGGCTCCTACTGAATCTCAAAGCGTATTTGTTAATTGGTTTCCAGCAAAGAATAATGACAGCAGAACCTCCCCTCCCAGCACAGCCTCATCTGTCTGTTCAAAGTACAATGAACTGGTCCTAAGCTGCAGCTACTGTTTTCTCCACACAGTAAAAGGCAGCCCTATGAATGTTTAAAATTTAAATGGGCCAGAACTTAAAGTGCAATTTAATTTAAATATGTATTCAATCCAACTGCCTAATCATTGAACATCTTGAACGAGCTTTAGAGCTCATTTGACTAGTAGTTTTTACAGATCATCTAACTAATAGTAGTCTTTATGGCATTGAACAATTTTAATGGAGTCTGAAATCTATAAAGGTGTTCATTAACGTGGTTTAGACAGATATCTCTATCAGACAGTCCATGGGACCAATCCATCCTAGATCACATAAGATGTAATACTGTTTTCCACTGAGGTCATATGTGTATCTAAGATCTTTTTCTACTCAGGAAAAAAAATGACTACAATACTCTGCACCATGGGTGTCCAA
Source organism: Perdix hodgsoniae (assembly GCA_035772895.1). Lineage (NCBI taxonomy): Eukaryota > Metazoa > Chordata > Aves > Galliformes > Phasianidae > Perdix > Perdix hodgsoniae. Next base: position 1,520,604 of record JAPSGF010000024.1, on the reverse strand, counting down.
CTTTTTGGCTTGCCTGGGCAGCACTGAGTGACGAAGAATTGTCTTGGGCCACATATGAAATAAGTAAGTTGCTCTGAAAGTAATGCCTCCTATTTATTTCCATGGAAAATAGAATGGATTCAGAGAGCACAATAACACTATTTGATAGAGCAAATTCTCAGCTACAAATCACTATTTTTCAATATAGGCACTACTGCTAGCTATGCATTTTCACCAGCTATGAACAGGAGTCTGAATATCATGCTTGTAAAAGTCTGTTGCCGTCACCACTGCTGAAATCATGGCTGGCCACCTCACTGTACTCACATCCACTGTTTGGTCTCCAGAAATGTTCAGCAAGTGTCCAAGAACATCAGTGAGTGCCAATTTTTCCACACAGAGGAATTCAATTCCACATCTTTGCTACATATGCACTTCCATGTCTGATTGCCCCTTTGCTGCCATCTGTCATATGGTAGCAAAATGTAATGGAACATTGATGGGGAAGTTCAACTTCTACTGCCATGCCACCAATATTCACCTCATAATAAAATAGGAGGCATTAGTTTCAGAGCAGCCCTCATAGGTGAATGGAGGTATCTAAATGTGAACAAAAATTTTGTAGAACTTACTGAAACTGAACAACATGCTATTTTCTTTTCATGAGAAATGAGCAAACAATGATTGTGATGAGCCACAACTGAGAGAAGGGAGTGAGAAAACTGAAAAGTGATGCTTTGCTTGTAGTGTCTTATCCTTCAATTTGTTTGGCGGAAGCCCTGTGCTGTGCCATGCAGCTAGTGTACATCACCTGTGGTGTAAGGCCTGGCTCCATTCAGGTGACTCAGATTCTTGCTGTCATTGGGAACACCACACACCATTATGATGTGCTACAAATCTGTCAACGCTTGCTGACTTTGATGCTGAGAAGTGAAATATTTTTACAACAGCAAAGCAAGGTGTAACTGATTAGAACAGAAAAAAAAAAAAAAAAAGAAAAAGAAAAAAAAAGAATAATGATGTTCAGGGATTCCTTCTTCCCTGGAATAAACTAAGCAGTGCCACAGAGCAGGACAGTGCATGAAGATAAGAGTGGTTGGTGGTAATGGTACAGAGCATACCCTCAGAATGTTTGTTGATGATACCAAGTTGGGTAGAGTGGCTCCAAATACTCTGGAGGGCTGTGCTGCCATTCAGAGAGACAGGCTGAGAACTGGACAGGAAAGAACATCATGAAGTTCCACAACAGCAAGTGTAGAGACTTGCACCTGGGGAGGAATAACTGCATGTATCAGGTTAGGAGTTGACCACTGTAGAGGAGCTCTGCAGAGAAGAACTTGGGCATGCTGGTGTAGGGGAACTGTTATGTCATGACCTGAAGTGATGATTGAGCACCTGGTGAAGGGATGGCCGGCCCAGGAAGCAGAGGTGCAAGCAGTTCACCTGTGCTTCCCTTGTGACTCCACCTCTCCCTGGCCTCATTTTAGGGCTAGCTTCTAGAAGGAGAATATTTCCTGGGTGAAGGTCACTTCTTAAAAAGGGGTGTGTTATAGCTAGAGATCCTTAGAGCTAGTTGAGTATGGTTTGTTTTTTTTTTGATATATAATTATTGATATTTCTAGTAGTACCATTTGGAGTACTGCATCCATACCTGGGGCCCCCAGTGCAGGAAGGACATGGAGCTCTTGGAGAGGGTCTAGAGGAGGGTCACTAAAATGATTAGAGGGCTGGAGCACCTCTCCTATGAGGAAAGGTTGAGGGAACTTGGATTGTTTAGTTTGGAAAAGAAAAGGTTCCAGGGAGGCCTCATTGGGGCCTTTCAGTATTTGAAAGGAGTGTATAAAGAGGAGGAGGAATGGCTGTTTACAGGAGTGGATAGTGATAGGACAAGGGGGAATGGTTGTAAACTGAGACAGGGGAGGTTTAGGTTAAATATTAGGAGGAATTTTTTCACATAGAGAATGGTGGCACACTGGAACAGGTTGCCCAAGGAGGCTGTGGATGCCCCATCCCTGGAGGCATTCAAGGCCAGGCTGGATGTGGCTCTGGGGAGCCTGGTCTGGTGGTTGGTGACCCTGCACGTAGCAGGGGGTTTGAAACTAGAGGATCATTGTGGTCCTTTTCAACCCAGGCCATTCTGTGATTCTGTGATACTTTGGTATTGCAAAGAACTTGTCAGTAGCAGTCTTGCTGCTTCCTAGGGCCAACACCCAGTTGTAACAGGTTGGATGTGAGCCAGTAGTGTGTTCTTGTGGCCAAAAAGGCCAATGGTGTCTAGGTGTAGGTTAGGAGAAGTGTGGCCAACAAGTTGAGGGAGGTGATCCTCTCCCTGTACTCTTCCCTTGTGAGGCCACATCTGGAGTACTATGCCCAGTTCTGGGCTCTCCAGTACAAGAGTGGAGCTCCTCGAGTGAGCCCAGCAAAGGGCTATGAAGATGATTAAAGGCCTGGAGCATCTGTAATGCAAAGAGAGGCTGAGAGAGTTGTGCTTGTTCAGCCTGGAGAAGAAAAGACTGAAAGAGGATCTTATGAATGTAGCCTAGATAATCCCAAGTGGATCCTTCCAACCTCAACTGTTCTGTGACTTTTTTTTCTGATGAATCAGAAGAAGGCTGAAAAAAAACTGCTGAGGGGGCAGGAGAGCAACCTCACACCAGCAGCCACTGTGCCCAGTACCGTTTCCCGTCTGTCTGTCCTGCGGTTGTTGTGCAGTGTGAGGTTTTTGAAGTCCAGAGAGTTCAGACTGAGGCAGTCTGTGCTATGCAGGTTCTCATGTTCTTGTTTTTCTTGCATGGTTCTGCTTATCCAAGGGGGGAAGGCCAAAAGGTTGTCCAAAGTCTTTAAGGAGCAAGAATTGTGGAGAAATGTAATACCAGTTCCAAATGTCTTAATCACTAAAACCTGTGCCTTAGTCCTGTGCTCTGTCTTGGGGGACAGGCTTGGCTGATGGAGTCACACGTATGGCTGCCTTCATTGCTTCTTCTGGGAAGTGAATCTGGGGGGAGAACAAGTTGGACTCTGCAAAATAGGTGGTGGTGGGGTGGGGAGGTTGACACATTTCAGCTGCATTGATTTGCAGAACTGCTTGCAACTTGCAAGCATTTCCATGATTCTAGTATGGTTTAACAGCTCTTTTATGCACTCCTGGCTACGATGTCACATGAACTCTGTATATACTCGTTATGCACAGGAACACTTCAGGATGTCCTCCTATACTGACAGAGATTATAAATATGGTGAAGTGGATTAAATGAACACCATTAAGAAATACTTTGATCCTAGGGAATATATACTGACTGACATGGTAACTTTGTGTTGATGAGTCAGGTAGTATAACCACACAAAACCTTGCCAGCTAAGAAACATCTGTAGGTAGCGGTTGCAAAGATCTCTATTTCCCATAGATTTCATAGCAACAGCAAAAGAAAGCAGGTCCCATTCGTGCATATGCTCATGGAAGGCTGCAGTCTTAGTACAGCCCCTATTAGATAACTGAATAGGGATAGATCTTCGTACATTGGAAAAGGCCAATAAAATTCACTGTCAACTCTCAGAATACTTCTAACATAGACAGGAATGGTTTATAAGGATGAGATTCAAACAACTCCAGCCAGTACTGCTCTGTCTCATAGCTCTGCCACATTGCAGGCAAGGGGGCTGTGCTCTGCACTGTTTGCAGGGACAGCCCAATGGAGACTGGAGCAGGGTGCATGGCTGTTTGTGGCAGACTGCAGCAGCCTGCAGAGCTCAGCCTGAAGCCTCTGGCTGCTTTCTGACCACACACATGGTTAGGAACACAGGGGATGCTCATATTGGGACTCTTGGCAAGCCCACATGGGGAGATGAGGGGCAGCTTCTCCCTCAGCTCATTTGGCAGATGTGATAGCTCCTATTCTAGCTAATGCATAAAATATTTAAACTTGGATTTTGGAGCCGAAATCCTGGTTTTCTGTACTTCAAGCTAGTGTGGCCAGGTGAAACAGGACTCCTATTTTTGATGACACATGGAAAGTCCTGTATTAGACACTCAGAAGTCAAGGCCATATACTGTCAATTACATGAATTGTAATTTGGCTCGTCATTCTTTTTGCCTATTGAACTTCTCTAAGACCTGCTTCTGCCACCAGTGTGTAATCCATTAAGTGTAATTGTGTATGTTCAGTAAGGCTTTTTTGGGGTGAATTATGCAAAGCAGTAACAGATAATGTGATCTAGTGGTTGGCAGTCCTGTCCATGGAGTTTCATTTCAAGCCATTCTATGATAGATAATGCATCTCCAAGCTGTCAGCCCTAAGAGTGGTTATAGTTGAGAACTAAGCACTGAGATGTGCTCAACACCCCAAGTATCTGTTACCTGTTTCAGGAGTAATGGAACTTGTTAATTGCTTTCCAGGCTACTGATGGATAAATCTACTGGAAAAGATTCTGAGCAGAACAGTGTATAATTCCTGCTTTTCTAAGTGCTTCCTGAGAGCCAGGTACCTGCCCGGAACCTGCCCATGAACTAAAGCCATGTGAGCCTGCTTGGCAAAACCCAACCAATGTCACCTGCCTACACCCCTATTCATATCAAGGCTGAACCTGTCTGACTCATTATGGTATTTAGTGAAGAATCAACAGCAAAACAATGGTCTCTCTGGGCTTTATTTCATCCTAATGTTTTATCAGGATTATTTCTCCTGTGGGAGAAACTGTCCTGGTCCTTGACCATTGGAAAATGCTAACAAAATCACACGTGAAGAATTAAAATACATAAAACAATTTTGTGGGCTGAAAGCATCAGTGGCTGTGCAGGTGTTAAATTTCAGGATTATTTATACTTGGTTTGGTTTTCATAGACCTTGTACTCTGAGAATACATTGCCACCCCCTCAAGTGCACAAGTGGAAAATTAACGAGCTAACTCTTCATGTAAATAAATGAAAAATCTCAACTTTTTTCCATTTGTCGTCCTGAGAACATATATTAAAAATATCTAAACATTGTTCCTGCCCAGAGAACACCACGGGCTGGGGACTGTTCCCTGTGCTTTTCACAAAGGGGCAGCAAGATCAGCCATATGGATGGGAGCTGTGCTGCCCGCTGTGCCTCAGGGCCAGCACATGGTCCCTGGCCTGGTTTATTTATTAATAGAGACTAAAGAGATAATCCAAAACTGGAGGCAATCTGTTAAGTGAATTAAAAATCGAAGTCATTTGAAAATGTGAAATCAGGCACTTAAAAAATATGAAGTGTGAATTATTTCCATTGAGTAGACATGGCTTACATTCTGGGCCTACTCATCTGCTTTCCTGTCTTCTGCAATAAATGCAAGCCTCATTTTTCCAGCACGGTTGTTCAGAAGACTGCTTTCACAAAATTCAATTAAAGCATCTTTCAGCAAGTGGAGGCTTTTTTCCCCAGTGTGAGCAGCTACAAAAAGATGTGCCATCAGTCTGTCGTGTGCCATCAGATAGGGATTTAGCAGGTGGGAAGGCTGAGAGCATCAGAAAAGGTGTGACAAAAAGCCTGAGGGATGAGGCATAAACCCAGGTGATTTTACTGTGGTAGTGAAAAGGAAAGAAAGTCCTTTACTCTCTTTTTCACATATTTTTGGCCCTTCACAGCAGACACCGAAGCAGTCTCTGTCACTGCCAGGCCATTTGCCCAGTTGCTTCCAGTTGCTGGGACTGGCTGCCAAGAACCATCCAGCCTTGGAAACATTTTGTTCCCGGGAAGCTGCAAAACCTGCCAAAGAAGATGGGTAAGTAGCTGAGCCTCACTCAGCCCAGGAGCTTCCTTAAAAGGCTTTTGGAGTTAATCCATGAGTGGAACAATGTGAGATTTTGCAAACTGCTCACCTCTACTCTTAGTCTGCTCCTGCTAAAGTCACTGGAGAGTTTTTACTGAGGGTATGGCAGTGTCTGACAGAGACTACACCCAAACTCTATGGGCATTGAGCTGTTATGGCAGGTCAGCCCAGATGTTGTCATGGCCTGGAGCAGTGTTCCGGCTCCCCAGGGGCTCCTCACCTCTGTGCTCAAAGGCAGAACAGAGGGCAAGCCCTTCTCCTCTTTTCATCTGATGCACCAAACATCTCTTAGAAATGGCATCTGGTGCCAAAACAGGAAGTAATGAGCTAAGTGAGGAACACTGCATCCACTGCCAGCCTACTGTTTGTCTGTGACACCAGGATAAGCTACTAAGGAACTTGCTCAGTGATTTTCTCTTAGCGCAGGTTTACACAGTGATATTTTTTTTAATGACCTCTGCGAGTAAAGAGTGCTAGGTACATAGCTCATGGCATTACATCAGTGCATATACAGCATTATTTTATATACCACATAACGATTATGGAGGATACTGTAGGACTTCCAGGCTCCCATCTCATTTTCACAACAGGAGGCCTCCACCTTGCTGCTGTATTGATTCTAGCTGTGTCAATAGATTGACAGCAGAAATACCATTAGAAAGACCATCAAGAAATAACATCTGTTTCTGAGTTGCAGCCAATTCCTGACATGAGAGGTCAAACATTAGCAGTGTACAATCAGACTCCTAGCAGTCCAGGAGAAGTGACCAATATCTAATTTACCTGCGGAAGGCTGGAGCTGCATGCAAAGGACCCATCTGAGCACCTGGAAGGAACCTCAAGGGCAAAAAATGAGCACTTCCAGTCACAGAACTTGGGATTTCCACAGCTTGCATCATACTGAATATTAGGCTCCAAATCCTCACCACATCTATTATTTGATAGCTTTGACTTTTCTCAGGCAAACTCACATGCCATGATCACACCATTTTAAAAACCTCCCTCATGGGACAGGATAATCCCTGATAATGGGATTTCACCATTTCCAAATCCATATACTAACTTTTTAATATATAAATGTGCCTTAGCATGATTCTCAGTTTAATGTGGTTTGCATCTTCATAGCTTCACTTTAATAAAATGTTAATAATTTGTAATAATACTAATTCTGTGAAGCAAGTAAGCATTACACAGCTGTTTAACTTCTAACTTTAAATACCAGAAGAAACATTTTAATAAGCAGATAGATATTGCTTTCACATATACTCTATACACTCTTCTCATCTTTAAAATGTTTTAATACGTTAACATACACATTTTATGAAGGAAGTTGTATCATGGCCAATTAGTAAAGATAATGCAATTGATACTATCTGTTGGGTTCAAGCGATGTTCAAACCTTGGTAAAATGATCATCAAATACTGCCCTGCTCTTACTCCTTTCAGCTTCAATGGAAATATGACTGACATCAATACAGTCATGTGTAGCATGTTTCATTGATAAAAGTGTTCTGTTCAAAGTTCCTTCTTTATTTGTGGTTAGAAATTTGGTATATTTGTTATTTGTTTAGCTGAAAAGCAGTAAAGTCTGAGAGTGACTCATGAATGGAAGTTAAATACATTACAGTGGGCGATAATGCAATCTGAAAGGTCAGGTAAATATAACCCCCAGAAGGGAAATTTACTTTATTTGTTCCATGGAAGATCAGCTGAACTTAGTGGCTATCAGTCACAAACCTAACAAGTTCCGGCTAGTTCCTGCAGTTTAGGAACTTTTCACATTCCAATTTCGATGCTTTGAAACTACCGGGGAGAATTTCATTTCAAGTTTGACTTTATCTGGATTCTGTCACAATCTCCAAGGAAAGAAACCAATGCAGAGCTTTTATTTCAGTGTGATGTGTGACTTTTTTCTTTTTTTTCCAACTGAAAAATCAGGTGATGGAAGTGCAGCTCCCAAGTATTAATTCCCAAAGCTGCACTTGGCATCTTCCCTGACTTGCATAGGCCACTCCATGCATTGAACAGCAGTCCTTAATGACTTGTGTAGTCAAAAAGAAACAGTGTTCATGTTTCAGAATTCAGTTTATGTTAAAAGAAGTCTTGCTTCTTTTGATTTACTACTGACTTTCCTTATCTTTTAAGCTTTATATTTTATATCTAACTTCTTTTAGGAAAAGCAATCACACACCCGTCCCCCTCTTTTTACTTTCATAGGTTTCTACACCTATCCCTTTACAAACATCCTCTGCGGGGGGGAACAGTAGCAACAAGTAGATTCTTGCACTGCACAGCCTCACTTTTGCTTTTTGTTCTTTGTCCCAACCAGAATGTACCTGTGTTTGTTTTCCTGTGTGTGCTGTGGTACTATGTGTGTTTATTCAGGTTGTGGTATGCTGTGAAAATAGCTGTAATAACCACAGCACAGGTTCCAAGAGGCTTTTTGCTTTTTTCCTTTTAGAATCAGAGAATCATTAAGGTTGGAAACAACCTGCAATATCATCCAGTCCTACCATCAAACCCATCACCACTGCGCCCACTCATAAAATCACAGAATCATTAAGGCTGGAAAATCATCAGATCCAACCATCAGTCCACCTTCACCATGCCTGCTAAGATCTGTCCAAAGATGATGTGTTCAGTGCCAAAAACAGAGCCCCAGGTGGGGCTCACTGGGACCCGCAGGCCCCAGCGGGCACAAGCCCCAGCCACAACTAACCAACCCACATAGCACTGCTCTTTGTGGTAGAACACAGCACATGTTGTATACTGCAGCATGCACATTGTCATCTGTGGCATTTTAGGTGTCAGTTTTGCAATCTGATTTTAATCAAATTATTAAAAAAATACATATAATTTGGAAGGGAGCTCTGGAGCTATCAAGCACGACCTCAGAGGGGAATCAGCTTCAAATTTAGGTGAGGTTGCCCAAGGCGTTTTTCCACCCTTACCAGTTGGTTTAATAAAAGATTAACATGCCCCACAAAACTTGCCCCAGTTACCCACTTTCACATCAGCTTTTAGATAATCCATAAGGACGGAGACTCCAAAACACCTCCACGTTACACGGCTCACAAGTTCTGAAGAACAATAAACTCCTGAGATGATGCCAGGCAAGATTTTAGAAAATACATCATGAATTAACGCTTACACGGCCCAAGTGTGCACTTCTGTCTTAATGCGTGGTTTTTCCTTTACGTTATTCTCTGTGTGCCTTTACGGAAGCGCGGTGCATGGCTCTCTGTTGACGCTGCACAAAGGTGACGCATGGGAAACACAAGGAGGTGTGATGACGGGCTGAGATAAGTGGGAAGATCAGGAGGCACCTGAGAACCTCACCCCGCAGCGGGCGGGCGATGATGTTTTGCAGGAGAGAGGTCTACGTCTGCCTTTCCTCTCTGCTGAGCAAGGCTAGGTCTAGATCTTATCTGAAAGCAGACTGCATTGCTTCAATGACAGGCACAATCCCTGGGCTGTGAACGTAGTCATAAAAGGAGTTTATTTCTTTGTACATTGAGAATCAACGGGGAAGGGAGTGAACTCTGCTGCCCTACAGTACTTTAATACTGGAGGTAATCTCACTATATTGATGATAAATAATGCATATTTAAGTGGCTTGAATGAAACGAAAAAAAAAGAAACACCAAACACCTGGATGCAAAAGCAGGTCTGTAGTTTTTTTATCATGACTGAAACAAGTAGAGATCTATGTTCAATTATTTCATGCAGAACAGAACAGTGTCAGCTGGAAAGGCTGAGCAAAGGCCATTCAACTATATAGCTGGATGGAGCATTTACCTGGGGGCAGGAGGACAGAGGTTCAGTTCAACGGAGACATTTTCCTGTGAAATGAAATTTCCCTGTTCCTTCGGTTCAGTTCTCTCACCAATATGCAGGAGAGCTTGGGAAAGAGCAGGCAACAGCTTCCTTCTCAGCATTCTCATGGAGAGGGCACCTCCAGTCAATATATGCATATATATAGAAATGTTTTTATGTGGAGATTTCTTCCTATGCATATGCATATATGTGCTTTTTAACTAGACTTCACAGCCTCGCTTTCACAGGGTTGCATCAAGGGTTACTTTGGAAATAATCTTGATATCTTTCACGATAACAAAACTTTCCATTTGTTCCCAGATTCCAATTCATGGCAAACACTTCTCGCAGTCTGTGAGCTCTCTGAGCACCTTTCAGTACTTAAAGTACATACCAGCCACTGTAAGCTATCCTTAAATATCACGTGCAAATGTTTACATTCATGGAATCTAAGCTGCTGCTGCTTCTTTCTTCCTGTCCTGCTCTCATAGCACCAGATTCTTGTGCACTTACTGAGAGTGCACATAACTATCAACAGTTTTATCGTGAACTCATAGCTAGAAAGCTCACAAAAAATGCTTCCCTGACCTGTACCTGCTCTCTGTACTGTGGAACTGTCTGGGGAAGCTCAGCCCACCTGCCCAGGCTGGGCAGGACACAGATGGTTATTCATCATGTGGGGAGCAGCCTCAGTGGGCAGCTTTCTTAATGAAGTAATCCAGAAGTGAAAGGGTAATGTTTACCAAACCTGTTTCAAAATGGCTGATTAATCAAATAAATGGGTGTTTATTGAGGCTGTTGCTAGGTTCTTACTGTTATTGAGATAATTGCATGACTCAACCAAGCCAGACAAAGAGTTTTACTGTTGCTCTAAAGCACCAACCCGCTGCAAAGTTTGGATCATAATACCAGAGCAAGGCAGGAACTGCGCTTTCTTTTTTTCACAAAGCCAATCAGTTGCTTTATCAACAAATCACCCACTTTTACAGTGAGCTTCAGTTGCCCTTCTTCCATTAAACAAGACACAAACCTACTCCTTCTGCAGAATCACTTCACTCCAGCACAGTAGCAATGGGTTTTCATTACTGACAAAAAAATCCACCTTTCTTTCATTTATTTACTATGATTATAGAATCATAAAATGATTTGAGTTGGAAGAGGCCTTAAGATCATGCAGTTCCAAACCCTGATATAGGCAGGGACACCTCCCTTTAGACCAGGTTGCTCACAGCCCAATCCAGCCTGGCCTGAAATGCTTCCAGACAGGGGGCAACCACAGCCTCTCTGTGCAATAGAATCATTAAGGTTGGAAAGGAGCACTAAGATCATCTAACCCAACTGTCCAGCTACCACTAATATTGCCCACTAACCGTGTCCCTCACTGCCACATTTCCACATTTCTTGAACACCTCCAGGGGCAGTGACTCCCCCACCCCATGGGCAGCCTGTGCCAATGCCTCACTGCTCTTGCAGAGAATCCATTCTGAAGAACCAACCTGAATCTCCCCTGGAGCAACTTGAGGCCATTCCCTTTCCTCCTGTCAGTGATGTCATAATATTCCTGCTGCTGTCTATTAAGCACCTACATAAACGGCAAGCTCTTAGCCATGCAGAGCACTTGTTTGGTAAATAATTGAGGAAAGTTTTGTGGGGGGTGGCAATCTTTTATTAGACTGACTGATAAAGCAGAGAGGCTTTCAGGCATACAGACTCCTCAAGTCATACTTCTTGCTTGTCAGCCTTCCTGCTTTTCTAACTGGATGTGGGTTTGTTCCCCCAGTAAAACCTGTTACTGACCCCTGAAATTAATGCTGCACATATTCTGACCTCCCACAGATGTAAAGACAATGCTATGAATAAACAGCAGACAATACATGATGAGGCAGGCTGTTAAGGAAGATTCTATGATAGAAAATACGCTAGTCAGCTCGTGCTTCACATTTTTCTTCTAAAAGCAAAAGGAAGCGTTTTGAAGAGACAGGTACTAATGAGGATAATTACAGAAAATTTTCCTTGCTTCTTGTCCTTGCTTCTGTGCAGAGCCTGGTGCACAGGCCCAGATCAGCAGATCTGGGGAACATTAAGACCACAAGCCTACCCTCTGGTTAAGCTCCCTCTCACTGTTTGTTTTTTTATTGTTTTAATGTAATTGGCTTATTTTATTATTATTATTTTTTTTTCATTCCAAAATAGCATGTCCATGCTCTGCTGATGGTAGTTTGTGTAATTGAGAGATATGGGCTACTAATGGAAAGCATAGGGGCATATTTACTTCAGATGTTGCTTTCAGTCCATCAGTCTCCAGTTGAACAAGTCCAAATTTAAGAGCAGCACTGTTAGCAGGGTGTTAGCAGCAGGTTTACACTGGGGGACCCAGCAATAGAATTAAACTCTGCTGATCCATATATCCATATTCCCTTGCAGTTTTAGGGTTTCTTTTTCTTTTTTTTTTTTTTTTTTTGCATCCTTAACAAATTGAGTTATCCTGTGATGAAACAGCATTTCACAGCCTGGAAATGACCAACAATTATTCAGAACACTTCACCACCACTTTATTATGGTAACATATATCTGTAAGGAGCTGAGTGAAGCCAATTCTGTAAGAAAATATAGGGCTGAGAGAGCAAGGTCTGTGCTGGGCTTTGAACCAGGAAGCTGCTTTGTTTGAACTGCCCACACTTGCATTTGATTTCTCGAATTAATGTTTTACCTGCAACTGGCAGTGTGTTCACTGAAGGCTGAGGATGATCCACTGCTAATTTAGCAGTGCTGTAGTCCCAGACGCGTTATTGAAAAGATAACGTGAATGCCTCAGCCGTCATTTTGCTTCTAGTGTTTCTGATCACGAATCATTTTATGTATGTGAGTCTGGGGCCAGCATCCCAGATGTGGGCCTGTATTAATGGATCTGCGGATATCTGAAATGAAACAACTGGGAAAATATCATCATAACGGACCACTGAACAGAGGTAGTTCATGAGTGATTGCTGAGTGCTAAAGGAAAGGAAGTGAGGGGTGGAAACACTCTCTCATATTCTACATGTGGCCCAGGGAGGAACAAATTAGCATAGAATCAAAGAATCATAGACTGGCTTAGTTTGGAAGGGACTAGGAAGATCACCTAGTTCCAAGCCCACTGCTTCTGGCAGGGTTGCCAACCACTGGACCAGGCTGCCTGGAATCCCATCCCCAGTGATGGTGTGATCCTGACCCTCAATGGCTGCCCTCTCCAACTGCTTGGCTGCAACCTCAAATTGTCACATGGGTCCCACTGAGAGCTGGCGTTTGTCCATGGAAAGCTCCCACTGGGAACGGACCACTGACAGCAGCGAGCTGTGAAGCAGGGTGGGAAAACAAGAAGTGGGGTAGGATCTAAAGTTCAATATTGATCTGATTTCCTCCAGAGGGCAGGAGCACTTTTCAAGCCAACAGTTGTCTCAGGGACTCTTCTGCAGGCCGATGTAAAGTGGCCACAATAGGAAAACAATAAGAATGGTAATTCTAAAAAATGCTTTTAGTACTAGAAAAGATTAAGAGGCAGCATCTCTCTGTTGGGATGTCCCTTAGTTTACCACAGAGCTGGGCTTCTCATCTCCCTGCTGATAGGGCACCTGGAGCTGGGATAGAAAATCAACAGCTTTTTTGACATCAAATTATTTTGCAGCCTGAATGCTAAATATGTGTAACACTCCTCCAGTAACTGCAAGTGGCCTTTTGTGACAAAAAAGTTGTGAGCAAGTTCAGCAGCTCAGCTCCACCTAAGAACACTTCTGGTAGAGAATTAACTCTATTATTATTAACATTACAACAGTCCTGCACACAGCAGCGGGGCTGAAACTAGATGATCATTACGGTCCTTTTCAACCCAGGCCATTCTATGATTCTATGATTTTATGATTACTGAAGCTTGATTTTCATTACATTGCATTCCATCAAAAAACTTTGGGAAACATTTTTGCGCAGAGGAATCCATGTACTGAAAACACTCAGCCTTTCAGCCCCTCAAACCTTAGGAAAAAATGGTACACATCAATTGATAGTTGATTCCTGTTTTAAATTCTCAAGGTCACTTTTTCTTTTCACTTTTTTTTTTTCCGCCCCCCCTGTTTGTGAACATTTTTAAATGTGTTAAGGAGAGTCCCTCTCCCTGCCTTCTGAGCGCTGGGTTGAGCTGAGCTCTGTGCGTGCGCTGGGTGCTTGCATTCGCCTTCTGTACCGCTCAACCAGACCTTGCTCACAGATTGCAAATCCTCTTGGGATTAATTCTGCCAGAAGAAACTGATTCCTTTCATTCCTTTTCCATTACCAGTTCCTTGGATGGTGCTCAACAGAGCAGGGATGGGGCTGCACACCCCAGGTCCTCCTGACCGACCGTTCTGCCAAGGGCGAGGTAGCCTGTTTGCAAGCACTCCCACTATGAGTGAGCACAACTGGCCAAACTGGGGAAATTGTTTGGGTTTCAGGCTGTCTTGTGGACATTTTTACACCACGCCTAGATCATCTGCAACATGCACAATCCTGATGAAGGCCAAATTGTTTATCTTTGTTTTAAACGTGCAATCCACGTACACGTTTGCACAATTCCAGAGAGAGGGTGAAAAAGAGGAGAAGCTGTGGATGTCCCATCCCTGGAGGCTTTCAGTGCCACGCTGGATGGGCCCTAGACAGCCTGAGCTGCTGCCCACAGCAGGAAGGTTAGAAATATGCCATCTTTGAGGTCCTTTCCAACTGTAGCTGTTCTATGATTCTGTGATCTCCCAAAGGGTCTGTCCAGATCTTGTTTCATACAGAGCAATGAAGCCAAGCACATGATCCGATGGAGCTTGAGCATATCCTTATCTGCAGCATTGCTTCTGCATGTGCTCTTTACTTACTGCAGTGCAAGGGGATGCTCCAAGCTAACCCATTTTGCTATGTGCACATCCTCCATTGGGACAGAAACTACTTTCACAACTCTAAGCTGCTCTGTCTGGCAATATCCTCATCCATCTCGTTGCAGTTCCACACAGTTTGTCTTCTTTTAACCTTCACCTATGATTAACAGTCTGAGCTGCTGTGCATGATATACAGGACTAGGACTGTGAGCTGTGGGGTAATGCATGCAATACGTCCTTATTTCAACTTTTAAATACTAACCTCTTAAATAAAACCAGCTGCACAGACCAATTTGTGAGCATGAAAAGAAAAAGCTAAACAATTAGATTTGGGAGGAAGAACTAGAGCAGTTGCAAGTTCAGTAAATGAATGACCTCTTTTTTTTTTCACATCCAGGCAAGAACAACATTTTCTTGAATACAGAAATGTTTCAAAATAAATTTTAGAGATGTGTGTGTGCGCACATCATAATTAAGCTGGTACAGACATAGCTATAGGAAGCAACATTTAGAAAATGCAGAGTCTGTTCTGCTTTGGCAATGTGTTAAGCAGAGTGTTGTTTATTGCATGCTGGAGCAGTGTAATGCAAAGAAGCTGTTACTGCAGTACAACTTTTATTTATAATGGCAGCGCTTGCAGCTTGCATTAAAAAGACCATTCTTATTTTTAAGTAAATTGCTGAAGCAGTTGTTGAAGTCCTCCCTGCAAACTGCACTAGATAAATTTCTCTTCTGCTTCTGGAGGCAAACAGCATCCCCTAATGCCACTGGTGAGGGACGAAGGACCAGGCTGGGATGCACTGAGCACCAACCAATGAGGAATGTGACCAAAGGAAGTGATCAACGCGTCTTCCACACACGCTGTGCATGGCTTTACCAGCCTCCAATCTGGTCCCTACCAAGACCTTCCACTCTGTAATGAAGAATTAGAAGCTGTTTACCGTCTCTGTCACACTGGACAACCTGAGGGCCATGCTGTCCTGTGGAGACCAAGATGAGAGCTGCCTGGCACCGTTATGGCAAGATCAGACCCAGCAGCTCATGATATCTACAGAGAGTGGTGAGGTACTGGAACAGGCTGCTCAGAGAGGTTGTGAATGCCCCGTCCCTGGAGGTGTTCAAAGCCAGACTGGATGGGGCCCTGGGCAGCCTGGTCTAGCATTAAATGGGGAGGTTGGTGGCCCTGCATGTGGCAGGGAGTTGGAGATTCATGATCCTTGAGGTCCCTTCCAACTCTGGCCATTCTTTGATTCTGTTATATCAACCCAGGACCAAACTTGCAGCAGACCTTGGTCTGAGCTTTCAAAGCAGAAACATCTCCCAGCCAAGAAAGCAAAGCTGTTGTAGCACTGAGGGGTTGTATCACACATCCCATGACTGTTGCATCCCAAACTTTCATTTTAAATGGACGCAAACACATAGAAACTGGTGGTTCTCTCTCTTTCCCCAGCCTCCTGCTATGGCCCTGCTGATCACTACAGGTGACCCTGCAGCCCAGCTCTGTCTCTTACACAAGGCTGTGGGAAACAAGGGAGCTTCCTAGTGCAAAGAACAAGATCAAGTGCCAAAGACGTGACAGAAAATGATGAACACCTTTTGGTAGGGCCATTTCCCAATCTCAGCTGGCCAGGAGCAATCACCTAGAAGTTCTTCCTACAAATGCCTGGGAAACCAAACAACGTGTCCATCTGGGTGGTAGTCAGCACTTAGCAATATGCAAACAATACACTAGAAGCTTGAAAAACATCTGGAATTTGCTGGGGGAACATCTGCTCCACTGCCTGGCTTCAGGTTAAGCCCCAGGACTTTACATCTATGCCAACAGAAGCAAATTTAGAAGGCCCTCAGATGCTTCTTCCACTGCTCTGAGTCCTCTGAGCTTACCAAAGATACCATTTGCTGCTCCCAGTAAGAAACCTTTACCAAAATGGCTCCTCTTGGAGGCTCGTGATGCATTCTCACCAGTCTGGTGGTCACAATCCCAGATCCCTCTACCACATCCCCACTCTGCAGAAAAGGATGAGAAGCCTTACGAGAAGCCTAATGGGCTCCAGCAGAGGCTACATCATGGCAGACCCTCCTGAGCACAGCCCTTCCTTTCCCGCCTCTTCCTGTGTTTTATTTCTCCCCCGTGCTCCTTTGCCCCATAGCTGCAGGCTACAGTTACTAATAGTGACTAATACAGAGGCAGGGCAGCACCAGTTGAACCCTGAAAGGTCAACCTAAAAGCAGTGGTTTAAGAGCAGCCAAAATGAATTGTCCAAAAGCAGTCTGAAATCAATTATTCTTCAGCCCAACATTACCCTCCTGCATAAAATAACTCCTCTTGACCTCACCAAACCTTTGATTTGCTCTATCTGAGAATCTCTGCTGTTGCTTCCCATTCAGAAATCTCATCTTCCTCTGTGCAGGTACTGGGGCAAGTTCCTCCAGGATTGATGCCAACCAAAAGTGAAGCTCCCGTGATTGATTTGAACCCAACCACAGTCTCTCGCTGAGGTTAGAAGTGCCCAAAATTCAGCCCATGAGATTACAAATCTCAGGGGCCTTGAGGCAAGCCAGGAGGAAATGTCTGATGTTTGGTGAAAGCCTGTGCTATGGAAAAACCTTCTGGTAAATCCACATGGTTATCTCCTTTCTTCATGAATCACACTGAATCCTTTATGTTAGCTGTACTAAGGATTTTATCACAGAGCTCTCCGCAGAGACTGCAACATAAGAGGGAAAGAAAGTGGTGGCAAAAAGATGAGAAATGCAAAAAAGACTTCATACACCTACACTTTGTAACAATGAGCTGTCATTGTCCAGGCCCATAATAAATACTCAGTGAAGTGCTAGTCTGTGTTTTGTAAGACCAGAAAAGTTAGAGAATTAACAAGGACTCAGCAGCTGGACATTGCAAAGGCTGCCCAGAGAGGTTGTGTGTGTGTGCCCCATCCCTGAAGGTGATCAAGGCTGGGTTGAATGGGGCCCTGGACAGCCTGATCTGGTGGTCAGCAAACCTGCCCATGGTACTGGGTTTGAACTAGATGATCTTTGAGGTCCCTTCCAATCCAAGCCATTCTATGATTTATGCTAATTAGAAGGGAATACACTACCCCAACTTAAGGATGACATACCACAAAATGGAAGCAACAGTGCAAACTTTCCAATGGATGTCTAAGTTTACAGTGTTTTAAGAACATATGTCTGTGGTTTGATCTTCAGAAAAGATGCCAATAAGCAATGCTGTTGTCCAGAATTTTTGAATAGCAAACCACTGTTTAAATACCTCACTGGGAAATTAAGAGCTTGCTTAAGGTCTTGTTTTTGATGCCTCACCTGATAAGCATTTAAGGAATTTGCTATAAAAATATTTTTTTCCACATTCTTTTTCAGCTGAACATAAGTGTTATGCTCTGTGGATTTTTAAAAACAGATTTTTTTTTGCTCCCTGCTGCACAGTGTAAATGAACTTTGGGTACTTCATAGAAATATTAAGCTACTATTGGGACTCATATATGAGGAGTTTTCAGTGGTTGCTACTTTTCCTAAATCACATTGGCCAGGTGTTAATGTTCTGATCTTGCAAATATTTATGCCAAAGGGCAAATATTACTTGTATATGTCAAATTAGTTGCAGTCACAAAAAGTGAGTCAGACCGTGGTTTCATATTGTAAATGTTCACTTGCTGAAATTAAAATCATAGGAGTTCCTGATCCATTGCTTCATGGGCTGATGGCTGGAGTAGATGATCTTAGTGGTCTTTCAATGTTAACGGTTCTGTGATTCTATGATTCTTTTAACAGCAGACATTTGACAATATTGTTTGGGATACTTTATCTCACAAGGTGCTTTCTGCTGAAGCTGCTTTGTTGTAACCAGGTGGCAGATGACAATTTGTATCTTCACGTGAAGGAATACAGGATACCCCTCTGCCTCGCGTTTTACTGTAGCTAACAACAGAAATCATCACTAGCAGTATTTTTTCAGGGAACGGCCTTACTTCACTCTTGACTTCCCATATTTTCTGTCCAGTCCCAAGAAAAGCATGTGCTCCTGACACAATAGCATATGATGAATTAAAGCAAAAGCATCCAGCCCTGCAAGCAATTGCAAAGGACAGCAGCACCGCATAGTCCGCACATCCAAGCACTGGTGTTGCATCTAATTTCTTAACAAGCCTAGTGAACAAAGTAAAGCAAAATGCAAACACCTAGTAACAAAATGTTTCATGCTAGGAAGCCTTCATAAAATGGTGAAATTTTTTTAAGGGAATTAATCCAGCTGCCCACCATATTGTTACAGCAACAGAGTTGCATCATTCCTAAAAAGGAATGTGAGAAAGAACAGCCTTAAGTTGCAGGGGAGGTTCATGCTGACTATTAGGAAAAATTTATTCTCTGAAACAGCAGTGAAGCATTGACACAGGCTGCCCAGGGAGGTGGGGGAGTTGCCATCCCTGGAGGTGTTCAAGAATCATGGAGATGTGGCGCGGAGGTCAGTGGTCAGTATTGGTGGTAGGTGAAGAATAGACGATCTTTTGTCTTTTCCAACCTTAATGATTCTATGAGCACACTGCTAGAGATTACCAATATAAAGGCATTAGAACAATGAAAATTAGGGCTGTAACTCAAGCTGCATGAACAGTCTTCTCCCGCTCCTTTAGGACAACATGAGTATTCTCTCAGCAGTCCTCCATTACTTGTCAAGGCAAATATTACATGGCTTAAAACAAACAAACAACAACAAAACAACAACCTGAAATGGGAGAATACTTAAAACTATTTAAGGCCTATTTTGGTTCTCGGTGAAAGTTTGTTTTACATAAAGACAACATAAAACCAGATCAGCAGGAAAGTCCTGACAAGGAAACAAACACATGCTGCACATAGCATCCACACTTCAAACACCTTAATGCAATAATTTGTTTTTAATGATCCGTGCAACGGAAAATATGAGGAAAATGTCACATAAATGTCCAAGAATAACAGCAGTTTGTTGTTTAGATTTCAACTCAAAGGAAGTTTCCATGCTCTTGAAGGTTTCCATACCAGTGGGCCTGGGGGAACTCAGGGTGCGGTAGGTTTATATCTGCTGAGAGGGTGGCATCCATCCTTCTGAATCTCCTCCCACAGCTCTGTATGCTGTGTGACTGCATGGTCGTAGCTTGCTTTGAGTCATTAATCTTGCTGAGGCCTTAACCTGCTGCCCAAGCCTTGCTCTGGTGCTGTCCACAGCTGCTGGCAGCCCCTGGTGTGGCACCAGGCTGAATTGTTGAACCACATATAAAAAATATCACCTCTTTCCACAGTGATGACAACAAAATGGCTTTCTGTGGTCACCTGGGGTGAGCAATCACTCCTCTGTGTGCAGCGACTCTCCATCCTGGTTTGGGATGGAAAGGAAGTGAATTTTTGTCATGGGGAAATGGAAGGCAGAAAAATCTCCTACGCACCTGTCTGTTTCTTTTGGTGCCTAAATACCTTTGAAGGTCTTGCCTTGAGTGCCAAAGCTATGATGGATCACACAGTATTTCCTTTTTATTATTGCACTGCATCCTTTGGGCCTCACATTAACATAATGAGGGCCATATGGCGTCAGAATTTCTGCTGGTTCAAACCAAGGCAGCTCCTTTGAAGTCAAAGGGCCTGTGCCAGTTTATACCTGCTGAAGATTTGGTTTATGGTCTGGGAAATAAGAGGGAAGGTGGGGTGGGGGAAAAGGGAGCCAGCCACATTTTTGTAGTTAATTAAGAATTATGTAGATATACTCGTGTCCTGCTTCTGCTGTCCACCAGGAGCTGTGCCTAAAGTGCCTTCATGGTTGTAATATTCTTTGCATGACTCTCATTATCAGCTGCTGTAACTCAGTATTTCAGTGGCTGGAGGTGAAACTGCAGTGAGTCAGAGCCAGACAGCTACCTCTGGGCAGCGACCACAAACATCCCGTGTTTCTGGCCAGCAAGTCATAGGGACATAAAGGTTTCCCTGAGTAACCATGACTTTTGTGCTAGGAAATTAAATTCTTGAGTTTTGGTTTTCCTTGAATAAATTGTGAAAACACTTGACAGTTATAACTAAATAAAATCTTACAGAAATATCTGCTGAATATCACCAAAATTAAAGATTAAAGATTAGTCTGCTTAGAAAGTAAGCAACCTAAGTCGAAAAATTAAGGCCTTGGAATGAAAGGCAGGGAGAGGAAATAAATACTATGACCGGATAACATTACAAACTCCAGGGCTGAAGTCCTTATTCGAAACACCCAGATAAAAGAAACTGAACTTTCAGAAATGCTGTGATTAGTGAATGCAGCTGGAGTCACTGAAAGCCCTGTGCTGCTGGTACCCAGAAATGCCCTGTAGCGTGGGCCCTGGAAGTGGAACGTGTCTTCTGGGGAACCTGGGCATGGATGCTGGGCACTGAATTTGTGCACCTTGATAAAAACATTCTGCCCAGTTCCTGTAACAACCTCACATTGCTGCTTCAATCCCAAACTTGGAGGCAGTTCATATTCACATCAGTCCAGGAATCAATATTGCACATGCTCTTCCTCTGTCTGACCAGCTCCTGAAGTACTGTCACTTCCCTGTGCTCTCGGCACTGTGACTTCATTGAGAGGGTTTGTATGGCAGGTGATGGGATGTAGAGGCAGCTCCTGAGAAGAGGGAGAACATCAGTTCTCAGTGGGAGGTACTGGACACTGTTGGAGCTGGGGAAGAGGGATATATTCTCTCCAGGTATAGCTGCTTTGCTAGATCACACCTTCTCTTAATCTTCTGCTACTATGCGCAGTTAAATATTTATTAGTCAGTTCTCAGTTGGGACTCAGGGCTGATTATTCTGAGGAATTTCCAGCTTTGAAATTAGATTATCACAGGGCAGAAAGGGCTCATCTCTGATGGCAGCTTCAGCACATGAGGACTCCCCCATATGTCTCCATATGGCAAACTGATCTTATATGACCATTGCCCCCTTTGTAGCAGTGATGTAAATCAGCAGCCCTTTGTAGGGGGACATTCAGGTAAAAGCCATAGCATTGAGCTCTGAGCAGGGTAAAGAATGTAGATTTAGGCAAAGAGACTGAAATAGGAGCTATTACCTGTGCAGGAAATGTTCTTTCCAAAACGAAATTTAAAAAACCTGAAGGCTTTGATCTCCGTTGTCTCATGTCTCATCAGTGCAAATCAATCCAATCCAAATGGAGTAAACTTATGCCACTGAGGCAAACAGATTGCAAAAGGGCCTTGGCCAGCTGAGAGGACTTCTGACTGTGGGAGAAGCGTGGGTCTTCTTGGGTAGCTGTTAGGAGCCACTCATACACTGGTACAGTGACGTTGGATCTCTCATTCGTGGGAAGAAGGGAAGCTGTGGCTCAGGCAGGTCATAGGGTGAGGAACAAGTCCTTCCTCCATCCTATTCCACCTTTCTGTGATGCAGAAAAAGATGAGAATCCTGCAGTATTTGTTCAACTGGATAGCAATGCACAGAGCAATTTCCCAACTGCACTATTTTACTGGAAAAATCAACTATTTGAGATTTCCTTGTATTTTGCATTTGCAGTAATGTCATGGAGCAGGTTGGATTCTTAGCACTGTTTGAGTGTCTCAGCTAGGAAAATCCTAGCTTCTGTTCGCTGTTTTAGTGTTGCTGCTAATGTTTTCATGTGGTTACATAACTCACAGCAATTTAAACATTTCATTAAACTTGTTTTGAAGGTTATGTATCACCTTGCGCTCAAGTCCCGTCCATTAAATCATCTTTGCACTCTTTGCAAGCACTCTCTACATTCCATGCCTCTTCAGCAAGGTCAGACAGCACCTTACCTGCCCATTAGCAGAGAATGAAGAGATTCAAGTACTTATTGGTGCTGGAAGAAATGGAGGAGATTGGAGCCTCAAAGCTGCATAAGACTTGAGTTTTTATCCATTCATATTGATGACAAAGTCAGACAGCCTTTTTCTCTCCTTGCTAAGGATGCTGCCAGTGTTTTGCGCTCACTGAAGTATTGAAGAAGTCTCTGATGCCATGATGTGGTTTCTCTGGACTGCCTTAGTGCCATGCGATAGGCCTGCAGACAAATGACCAGGTCCTTGAGTTGACTGTGGCCTAAGGCTAACTAAGCAAGGCAAGGGATACCACAGATCATGGCATGAGAAATGGCTGAAGATAACAAACAGCAGTGTAAGAAATTGCAGAAAGCTAGAGACAGTACTGTGAGAGATGGCTGCATCTCACAAGTGGTGAAGGGACTGTTGTGTGAGAAATTTCTGGACTTCACAGGTGGCTGGAGGGGAACACTCGGGACTTCCTGGGGAGCACAATCTGCAAGGCCAAGAACATTCAGGTAGCCATATCCATCATCCCATTGAAAGCTTTCCCCTGACACCACTGCAACCCGGTTGTGCCCACCTACAGGTGACCAGATTTCCCACTATATACTGTCCCCGCACTAAGCTTGGCATCACTGACTATTTTATCATAACTGAGTGCCTAACTCCTAGATCTCTGTCACCTAACTTCTGGCAACAGGCAGAGGTGCAGGAGGATGATGTACTGCCCCTTTTTATTCCTCAGGTAAGCATGAGGGGAAGATAAAACTGTCAAACCACTTTGAGCCTCATATCACTGATAAAATACTATTAACTAACCCTCAGGAGTAGCATAAGGCTTAATTAATTGCTCTTTGCAGAGATAAATTGATGGAGGACACTGTAGAAATGCAAGCAGATCTATTAACCTGAAGAACTAGTCTAAGTGAATGCTTGAATTTGCTTGAAATTGCTAATAGATATTCAACTTTATTAGAGGCCTTATACCAATATTTTAATGTAAGTGTAGTTAAAGCTTGATTGTCTGTTTTGAAAAAAAGTACCATAATGTTAATTATGGGCTGGTTAATTATCTTATGGCCATTAAAAGTCCTGTGTAAAAATAATGTGATTTCTCTATGTCTTGCACACAAACATGGCTAACAATTGTCTTTATTTCTAAAATACGAATGTCTGAGTTGAAAACACAGGAAAAGATCCATTACTTTTTCAAAACCATCCCTGCATCTCTGAGAACGACCTTGACTCTGTACAACAACGCTTAGCCGCAACTGTAAACATTGATGTGTTATCAACATTGCATTTCTCTTAGAACCAAAAGCACAACATCATACCAGACACTCTAAAGACAACAATTCCATCCCAGCTGAAACTAAAACACACACACAAAAATAGAAGATGTTCATGCCAGCTCCAACCAAAGGCCCAGCTATCTTACAATCGTGTTTCCAATATGAACTAAAAATGTACACCTAGGGAAAGTGTAAGGAAAATGCACAGTGATAGCTTCACCCAAGTACTCTATCAGCTTATACGTGCCTACAGCTTTGGGAATCACAGCGTAAAGAAATATTTCATTCTGTGTGTTCTGAATTTGCATCTCTTAGCTTCATTTCAATCCTGCAATTGCAATAAAATGATACAATAACAGAACTGGGTTGAAAGAAACCTCAAAGATCATTTCTTTCTCCATTATTTTACAAATATGTATCTCAAAGCCCTCAGCTGCTTCTCCCAGCAGAGGAACCAAGGCACATTTAAGTCATCCTCATGTTGTGACCGCCCTCTCCCCAGCACTCATCCCTGTCAGCATTCTTGGGTGTTCCCTTTCTGGGACAGGGACCCAAATCCTTGACAAATGTGACAAAGGACATTTTCTTCTCCTGTAAGGTAATAAGCATGACATTAAAAAAAAAAAAAAAAAAAGTTAGTATCATGAAAATATTATGCAGCAAAATCCTAGAGAAGGTGTTGATGAGAAGTTTGAAGATTCTACGCATGTTCCTTTTCTTCATTAACTACGAGCTTGCTATACTTCAATCTTCTGGTTGCTTTTCTTCGTGTAAGACTATTTAAGGAAAATTCTACTGATGATTTTACCAGTCAAATACTTTAAAGACTTTCCATACGATCCTAGTTAGTCACTACTGACACATCCCATTTACACTGCTCTTAGGGCTGCACACATGCCCACGACATGACCTCTGAGAGAATACGTTCAAAAATGCTTAAGTAACCTACAGACTGAAATCCTTTTTTAGAACTACTTAAGTTCAGATGTTTTAGGCACCTAAAGGTGCAGGTAGGGTCTTAGCAGAATCTGAATTTAGAGGGGTGTTAGCCATGTGCCTAAGTGCCATGCAGAACTTCACTAGAGCTGAAACCCCCTTGAAAATGAGATCAGGTCTCTAAGATAATGTGGAGCTTATAGAAAATACAGTCTACAATTTTATTGTATGATTTTTTAAAATTCTCTTGCCATCCACTCTGCAACAAGAAGCAAGAACACATATAATAGGGCATTCAAGAGAAGTGGACACATCAAGTGAAATATTTCCAGCAAAAATAGGGAAATATCAGTACTATTATGTAGAGATTTGAGAAAACCTCATTTGGTCACTCTGAGTTCAAGAAAGAGGAATTCAGGCTGGAACAAGAATAGCTTGAATGGTTAGAAGAACAAGCATTCTGTTAGACATGGGGAAACCAAAACAGCTTGGGTCTTTAACTGCTCACATCGAAGCCTGTATTGTATAATATGTAGTCCATGCCTGGGATGGAAAAGACTGCTTAAGAAAAGGAAAATGTTGGTACTGCCAAAACAGTTATAAACTCACCATGAATAAGTAAGTTTAGGCTGGAAATTGGAAGGAAGCTCCATCCTTCCAGAGGAATGATGTTCTCTGAGTCTTTTCCAGGGAAACAAACAACCCAGTCACTTTTAAGCTCGAGCAGTCTGTGAAAGGGATTGTATCATAAAGCCACCTGATTATATCACAGCAAGTCTCTGCCAGCTCTACTTGACAACAGGCTTATACCTAGATAGGACTGAGCCAGACAAAAACACCCTACATGAATGGGGAAGTTGGCACAGGGACCAGACTTTGTAACTTCCTGGTAAAACTGCAATCCAAAACTGCCCTGGTTTTTGGGAATTCCATGGAAGAAAGTGAAAACATTCAATAAATACTTCAGTATTGGCAAGAGAATGGTCAGTTTCTTTAGCTAAGTTGGTTAAGAGCACATTGATGAGCACAGCTGAGAATCTGCAGGTCCAGGCAACTTGAACTGAGGAGCCATAAAGGAGTTAGGGGAAGGAAACTTGGCACACTAATGATAAGCACTGGAAAAGCTGGGAAGTTCCAGAGGGCTGGAAATGAGCCCGTGTGAAGGCAGTCACACATGGCAGTCAAGATTATTTGAGGAACTACAGGCCAGCTACCCTGCTGCTCTCAGGCAAGATAATGGGAATGCTTCCATTAGCAAGATTCAATTAGCAAAGTAAGAAATGATAAGCAGATAATTATGTCAGACACATGGTTTGCTGTCTTTTTCAAAGTAGTTTGATTTCATTACCAGAGGCACTGTGGAGTTGAGTGGTAGTGGCAAACAGGGCTTTTTAAAGCTTGGTACTCCTGCAGCATTGCAATTAAAAAGAACTCCATGTCATGTCAATAAAATGCATGTTAATTAGGTCAAAAACATGGTCTCAAAAAGTGATTGTCACTGGGAATCATTTAATTAATAAATAATCATTTAATGATGAAATGCTGGCTTCATTATATAGTCAGTACTGCTCAACATTTTCTATGGCACTCAGAAAGCAAATATAAGAAACATTGCTGAGTTAATTTACTGTAGATGATACCAAGATTGACAGAATGATAAATAATGATGAAGATAAGGCTGTCATCTAGAATCATTTGAAGAGAAAGATAAATCAAGATGATTCAAACAAACTGTGTTTTAAATTAGAGAGATGGAAAATTACAGAATTCACAGCAAAGGAAGTTGACCATCTGCAGGGCAAGGCTGTCTCCAAAAAGCAGGAAGTCAAGAAGGATTTAGGAGTGCTATTTGGCAACACACACACAAGCTCTCAAGGTGACAGGATAAACGATTTTTGTGTGTACAAGGCAAGGAAGTTATTTAGTAGGAAGACAGAAATTATTTTACCTCCTTAGTTGGCCTAACTGGAAAAGATTGGATTCTGGAAAAGAATCCTACAAATCTGGTGTGCATTTTAAAATACACTGCCAAGCTGGAGAAGTCAAGAAATGCATCACAGGAGAGGGTTGTATTTCCAATGGGAAATATACAAGCTCAATCTCTTACTGAAAACAAGAATGAAACGAGTCTGGTTACAGTATGCACATTTGCAATGCAAAAATGCAAAGTGTAAAATGCTGTGGTGTGCATGGCTGTGATATCTACTGTGCCTTTGAGTATGTAGCCTTTGTGTGCTCACAAAACACAATTTATCTTCAGCCCCAGCTCACTGTAGGATAGGATGAAACAATCTGTGAGAGAGGGCAAAGAGCAGCATTATGCGTAACAATAATAATTGAGTCTGACAGCACAGCACACTCCAAATGTTGATAAATTCAAGCTCTTTAGAGTATGGGCCATTATCCTCATTAAGTCTGCGGCTCAGACCTGGCCAAATTCTGATATGTTCAGATTGCTGATGGCTCGGGGCTGTGGACATCCCTCTCAGCCACCACACACAGATGCAGAGACTGTTTGGCCCTGTCCTGTCCCAGCCCCAGTGCGGGAGGCTTGTGTTCAATCTGCCTCTTGCATGAGAGGTCTCTAGCTCCTTTCAGCACCAAAAAGCTGGGCCTTGTAGGAAATCAGGAAGCTCAAAAGCCAAATGTAAGCACAGAAAGAGGCTATGGTTACATGGGAAGTTGACAGATCCCAGCGAAGACATTTTAAACTAAAAGAGGGAGATTTAGGTTAGATGTTAGGAAGAAATTTTTTTGTGCTGGCAATGGTGAGGCACTGGCTGCAATTGCTCCATCTCTGGAGGTGCTCAAGGCCATGTTTGATGGGACCCTGGGCAGCCTCATCAGCTGGTAGGTGGCAGGCAGCTGGAATTGATTGATCTTTAAGGTCCCTTCCAATCTAAGCCATTCTGTAATTGTATGATTTTTTGGGAACGTTCTGACTCTGTATATGCATGTAGTGCAAGGGATGAACCCTAGGCTGAGGAGCAGACCAGGCCAGGAGCCCACAGGAAAGGAAGGAGAGCAGAGAAAGCATAGCTGTGTGCCATGGGCACTAGGGAGCTGACCAAGGAAGAGCTCGGACATTTTGAGAACTAAGACCAAAATAAATCAGTAACTTAATGCTCTTGTGCTCAGGGAAGAAGGCTTTGCACTTTCATGTAGCAAACCAACAGGTATAAACAGAGTTGAACTCATCTCCAATTTCTACCTGTAACTGAAATGACCGATGAGATCCTGACTTTTGCTAAAGAATCAATGCATATGAATCTGTGTGTGTGTAAACGTGTGCTTAGACACAGACTGGGAGTCAGCTTCCAAGAGTTGCTTTCCTGCAGTGTCAGCGGCCTGACAGGAAAAGCATGTTTCTAATGAGACAAATGCAAAGTAGAGCCAGAGAGAACTTAGAAGACACTACAAAAAGGCGACTTCAAAATATTGTTAGAAGTGAGCTCATTAAATCTGCCTGTTTTGATCTCTGCATCCCACGCAGTACAAAGGGCCCACTGGCTGTGTATCAAGGGGGACAGAAAGATCAATTCGTATCAAGGACATTGGCAGAAGTACACAAGGGTTTGAGTGTCTTGTTTCACTCGCATGTTTTAATCTTTCACTTGCAACTACTTTTCATTTTGAACTTTGAACCCAAGAGCAAAGGTGTGCGGAGCAGTGGATATAAGAGGAAGGCACGAGCAGATCAGGCCTCAGGTGTCACAGGGCATAAATACTGGCCACCAAGAGAAACAAAGGGGAGAGGAGAGGTCACAGGCAGCACATGTGACTGCACAAGGAGGTTCTGTGTGAACATGTCATGTATATCGGGGGAGGTGGTGTGGATGCAGGAGTTTTGCAGGGCTGCAAATATTGCAAGGCCCAAGTGCTGCAATGGGGCAGGATTGTAGGCTGTCAGCATGGAGGAGATGGGGTCAGGAGGATGCCCGTACATGTCGGGACAGAGCAGGTTGGGGTATGGGGTGGCAGAAAGAAGACATGAAAAAATAGAGGCTTCTAATCATGAACACAGTATTGCACTGCAGCTGTAACAAGCAAAGTGACACAGGGAGAGGATTTTAGTCCTCAGATCCAGTAAGAGCAAAAGGGTTGAGCAAAGCAGATGTTCTTCATTGTGGGCTTCCAGTACGTGAAGGGATCTTGTAAGCAGGAAGGAGAGCAACTCCTTACATGGTTTGATAGCAACAGGACAAGGGGGAGTGGCTTTAAACTAAAAGAAGGAAAATTTAGGTTAGATGTTAGGAAAGTTTTTACTCAGAGGGTAGTGAGGCACTGGCACAGGATGGCACAAGATGCCCAGAGAAGCTGTGGATACCCTATCCCTGGAGGTGTTCAAGGTTGGGCTGGATGGGACCCTGGGCAGCCTGACTAATGGGGGGCAATCAGCCCACAGCATGGGGGTTGAAAGCCATTCTATGATTCCTTCTTAAGGGTGTATGTGTTACTGAGAGTACAAACCAGCATGAGATAGGGCAGCCTTTGCACAGGGAGAGAGATGTCGTGGAAAGGATAGCATTGCAGAAATGAAGATCATCTTCCGTAGGAAACTGTGATTTGTGGAGAAAAGTGAATACAGGGTTAATCTTTATGATAACATAGCATTCAGTGTTTTTTTTCTGGTAAAACTGGGCTGGATATCATATGCTTCTGCTCCTGCTCTCATTGTTTCCACTGGATTTTGTTGGACTGAACACAGGAATCTTATATTTGCCATCATACCCATTAAGATGATCCCTACCATGAGGATGACTGGCATAGGTTGCCCAGAGCAGTGGTGGATGTCCCATTCTTGGAGACACTCAAGGTCAGGCTGGATGGGGCTCTGAGCAACCAATCTAGCGGTAGGTGTTCCTGTTCATTTCAGGGGAGTTGGACTAGATGGCCTTTAAGGTTCACTTCCAACTCAAATGATTCTACGATTCTATGATTCTATGACCCCACATACTGTGACTTTGCTCAAGTTACCATATTTACAGTGAACCTGGTCTTGTATCAGAGACAGAAGATTAACACAAGATGGGAATTATGTTAAGCAGTAGTTACAGGAGGCTGAGTAAATGGGTTTATGACTACAGTACTTCAGCTATCTGGGATGAGTTTCCTCCTGTCCTTTCCCATCCCCTCATACATGACACAAACCCATGAGCTCAAAGGGACGGAGTTCGCCTGCACCCTGCCCATGGAAACAACTGAATAAGAAGCATTGGGTGCTGGCTGGTGTTAAGGTAGGTCAGAGCTCTTAACAGGGCACAAAAACATCATGGCATTTTCACTGCACATGTGGAGGACTACAGTACATATTTTTATATATAAAATAAGAAAAAAGATATTAAACAGGATTGATATCACAGATACACTGATTTGAAAAGACACTGCTATCATAACAGAGGTCACGGACATAGCTGAATCAAGGAAAATGACCAAGAATTTAAGAAATCTGAGAATGTATTATTTATGAGAAAGAGATGTTCAGCAAGGAGCTGTGTGGCAATTTCTGGGGGTGGAAAGACTCATGGTGTCTGGGTAAGAAACAGCTTGTGCAATCTGTCTAGGAAGGGAGAAGTCATCTAATTCAAGGAGAAAAGTATACAGATAACCAAAACAACCCCAGGGGGCTGCTCTGTGCAGGCTCTGAGAGAAGTGCAGAGGCATACACGGATCTATTTCAGTAAACACGAAAGCCCTGAAGAGAACAGAGAATACAGATGGGAGCAGAGTTTCCTTCAGAGACTGTACACATCATAGTGAAGGGCAAAGGCCAAGAAAAAAAGTGAGACCTCATCCAAAATCCAGTCAAACAGCACAAAAATGCAGACACTGTGCAACAGATACATCTCTGTTGTGTTCTACAGGATCCTGGTTGTAATACCAGGGCAGTTGTCTTGTTGAGAAAAGTATATATGGGCTCTTGAGTGGTTTACAAAGAGCTTTCCCTCAGTCATTGAATTTCTCTTCCTGCCAGTGCTTTGGGCATGATAGCAAGTCTTGCATTAGTATTTTTCTAAAACCTGAGCTGTTAGAATGAAGTGGTTTTATGAAACTCTTTGGGGCTGTTTTTTTCTGAGTTCCTAAGGATCTGTGCTTACTCTTGTGCTTGATTAGTTGCTCCTCAAACAGTTTTTAATATCACTGATCTAAAGAGCTTAAACCATGGGACTGCAGTGAATTTGCACATATTAATCGAAACTTCTTGGGAAGGAATGACGTGATGCACAAGCCAGCAGAGATAAGTACAGACAGTGGTCAGGGTGGTCAAGACAGTCTCATCCTTGGCAGTGGGGAGCAGCTTGGGAATCAGCCCCAAAAACTTAGAGGAACTCTGAAATAAAAGGCTTAAAGAGGAAAATATCTTCTGTATGCCTTGGGTAGGAGTCCCAGAAAGCAGGAGGTTAGCAATGCTGTTTTCTTCTGCACTTTTCTATGGCCAGGGTGAGAATTCATTTCACAGAGCCCTTGTTTCTCTTTTGCTCCTTCCATGCCTTCCAGGTCCTTGGTACTTCCCCCTGGCTTCAGCCTGCTGTTGCCTCATCCACAGCAAGAGCTCAGTGCCAACATAAACCCAGACTGAATTTGGTGGAGTTAAGCCCAGCCTGCCTTTCACAGTAGTTTCCTATGTACAGGCATATTCATTTCGTCAGAAAATTGAATGGAACCTTAAAATACGAAGCTTTTGGAAGAGACTTGTTTCAGAACACGTAGGAATGTGAACATGTTTTATGACTGAAATATAAATGCCTTTAAGGTGGAAAAAAAGTCAGTGGAAGAAAAAGATAATGTAATGGAAATAGTGGCTCACTGTCCAGGACAGAGCTGGCCTGAGCCCAGTCTGGTGTTCACAGACCTGTTGGTTTCACAAGAGCTGCCTACTCAGTGAGGATCAGGCCTTGTAGTCACATTTTATTGAAACACGGGTAGAACAGATCTGAGATTATGGCTGCTAGAGGTAAGATAAAAGGAAATGAGCCAAGTATGATGCTTTCATGCAGTTGCTGGTTATAGGAATGTACTCTCCTGGCCTTATGGGTAATCCAGACTTTGAAATCCCGTTCATTCCCGTTCTCTCTCCCATGACTTAAAATAATTCCTTGTGACTGTCTATAAGCCCAAACTCCTCGGAGCTTGTTCTGTGCAGCGTTACACTGCTGGGGCTCCTCCAACTGTTGTGTAATGGAGTGAGATCACAGGCTAGCTCCATCCATGTGGCTTGCACTATCTTGCCTGCCTGATGGTTAGCTGCAGTTGAAACATTAAAAAACAATTCATGTAGGATTACTGTTGTAATTCTTAGCAGCAGCAGGAAACTCTGATATATAAATGACCCTACATAAGCAAGAAATCCACTGATATGGAGATGTTTTCTACTGATGTTTGTAAGTTCATTGACTGCTGTGGCTGCTGTTTGGGACATTCAGTCTTTGCCTTATGTGCTGCACATATGGATGTAGGCTGGCCAAGAAGCAAGGACAACAGTGCCGTCGTTTTCAGATATGACATTTAACCCATGTTAAATGAAAAACTGGACAGTATTCATGTACTTAACCTTTCAGACTATTCACCATGATTTTCAGATTAGAGCGGCCCTGACAATCATAAACTTCCATTGCATTGTGGGATTTTCCTTTCAAGTAAGTCATAGGCCTTTTTAAAAATCTCTTACTAACAGGCTATTGACATAAGAGGCATAGAGAACAAGCAGTCTAGCTTCCTGAATTTTGGCTTCATGAAAGCAATCAGGAGAGTCAGGAGCATCCAGTATCCTTTTATTTACACAAAGCCTCTTGGAAATGCAGTGTGAAAATGAGCCCAGTGTATTTTACTGCATCTGACCAGCAAGTATGAGCAACCGGGGTGGGACTCAAAGCTGTAGCCTTGGTGACTCATTAAGGTTTCTAACCACCACAAAAATCACAGTGCAGCATAATGTAAATAGTGAATGTGCTTTGTAAGAACAAGGTTCTTTGGGAGCTTCTAGGCAGCGGACATTCTTTATTGAGTAAAATTGAAATATGTAGAACAGTCTCTCACATCAGCATATCAGCATGTTGACACAGGTGAATAAGAATACAGAGTGGTCACTGAAAACAAAAAGAATGTGGTCAGCAGATTGAGGGGGGTGATTGTTCCCCTCTAGATTGCCCCTGTGAGACCCCACTTGGAGTAATGTATCCAGCATAAGAACAACATGAACCTGTTGGAGTGGGTCTAGAGGAAGGCAATGAAGATGCTCAGAGGGACAAAGCACCTCTCCTATGAAGAACGGTGAGGGGGCTGGACTTGGCCAATCCAGAGAGGGCTCCAGGCACACCTTCTTGTGGCTCTTCAATGCATAAAGGGGGCTTAAAAGAAAGATACAGAAAGTCTTTTTACAATGGCCTGTAGTGACAGGACAAGGAGCAAAGATTTTAAACTGAAAGAGAGTAGATTTAGACTGGATATAAGGAATATGTCTTTCACAGAGAGAGTGGTGAGGCACTGGCACAGGGTGCCCAGAGAAGCTGTGAATGCCTCATCCCTGGAAGTGTTCAAGCCAGGTTGGATGGGCTCTGGGCAGCCTGATCTAGGAGGACTGGACTAGTTGGTCTCTAAGGTCCTTTCCAATTCAAATCGTGTGATGATTCTATGATTCTGTTCCTCTGGAGAGTGCAGGATCTGCAATGGGTGAAGGATTATGAGCACCAGGCCTCCAAAAGTAGCCTGGTAGCACATGGGATGTTTGTCTCCAGTTTGCAGGCACCGTCTCACCCATGCTGCTGCTGCTTCCCCAGTCTCTATACCTTCATCTTTGTCTCCTTCATGACATATCCTTGCTGTACTCTTCACCCTTGGTCTATAGATCTATACAGTTATTGGAGCCTGAAAATATGCTTTGGGAGAGATTACTATGACAACATTTTATCATCAAGTCATTTGTTGTTGGCCTGGGTGGCTGTAAACTAGAGTGAGTGATGTGCCTTTAAAACAAGCCATTCAGTCAGAGAGGGTGAGCTGTGGTTGCAAAATTCTGTGCACAGCGTAGGATGGTCTGAAAAGAGAAGGCTGGAAATGCTCAAGAGCCACTGGCTTAAACATTTACACATGAAGGTAAACTACGACATGCAGCCACTCTGTAGCCAGGTGTTGATATTTGTGGCTTGCCCCTGGATTATTCCCTGGGCTGTTTTTCTGCATCATTGACATCCCAGACTGATTAGAGACAAGCCCCAAACCAGACAGAGGATGGGACTGTGCCTGTGGGTTTAACCTGAGGGCCAGAAAACGAAGAGTTGATGAGAAAATTGTTTCCTGTTTGTCTGACTAAATACAACTATAACATTAAGATAAAACCTACCCACAGTCCCCTGCAGGTGTGCTGTGACGATGCACCACTTAATGCTTGTGAAGTGTTTGGAAATAGAAAATGCTGCAGTAATGTAAAGCCCTGCGCTATTACAAGAAAGCTGATTGCTTCTTTTATAAGGTAATAAACTCCAGAAACATGGAGTGAAAATCATCACCAGACCTCTGGCTGCAATCCTATCCCTAGCTAATGTCAGTGGCTGCAGCTGTTGTAACACGGTGCTGCAATCTTCTGGAAAGAGAGAAGGAAAAAGCCTTCTAGGATTCCTTGGTTTCGAGATGCCCAGAGTTGCTGTTATTTCCACAGAGCAGCGCTGCTGCATCCCCCTGAATAGGAGTTCAGGCCTGAATCTGGCTGCCATCAGTGTGTCTGTAGCAGTTCTAAACACAGAAATGAATGCATCTTCAAAAGAGAAGATACTCAGAGCCCAGTGCAGTTTGAAAACTGGCAAAACTAAGTACAGAAAGAGCCACTCTTGTTTTCTTAAAAACATTTTTTTCTATGAGGATCAATACACGCATTAATTTGTGAGCCTATGGGACACAGAACTGTGAAAATCTTGGATAGGCAAGACAATACAAAATGCTTGTCAGCAGTTCTGGTAAAGAAGACAAAATCCTTAACTTATTGAAAAACCTCTGCAGGACGTACTGCCTGGGGACTGGTAATGAGCACAGTGCAAACAGTCTACAGCTCCCCCTTGGAGATCAGTACTGGGAAAGCTTGCTATGCAATGAGATACAAAATATCTTTCTTTTTCCTCATATGCAGTATCTAATTTTATTTCCATGGGATGCTTCCAATGACACCATGGATAAGCACAGCCTGCCAGCCAAGTGCCACCCTTGAGAAGACGTTGAAGATGAACAAACAAGAGCCAGAGGACGATTGATAGGGCAGGAACTTCTACACCCAGTTTTCTGCTGAAGGAAACGTGCCAGGTAATGATCCTCTCTTTTTTTTTCTCTAGATTTGTTATTAGAACAGGCATGGGTGATACAACTTCTCTTAAGATGCAATGCTATACAGCCTGGTGTGAGGACCACAGTGTAACTCCCGGTAGTGACACTACTATGCACAGTGATGGCTCAGCCACCAGGGACAGAAACAGGAGACACAGAACCATAGAATGGTTTTGATTGGAAGGGACCTTACAGATCATCTAGTCCATCCTCTTTGCCATGGGTAGGAACACATTCCAACAGATCAGGTTGCTGAAGCTCCATGCAACCTAGGCCAGAGGTGGGCTATCCACAGTGTCTCTGGGCAGCCACAGTCAAGAAGCCACCATGACAGTCCCAGTGCTACTATCCTGTGGAAGGAGTATGTACCCCAGGATAAGTGAATACAGGCCAAATACAGTATAATGTTCTTCACAATATAAAGTTCTTCCATTTCCAAAGCCCTTCCCTTTCTTTATACTACACATCTTTATATACACAGCTTTACATACATACATACATACATACATACAGCTGGGATAACAATGTGGACCCACCTCCCAGGGTGCTGATTTCAGCAGGGAAATTAGTCCCAGTTCCAGATTCAAAGTTGTACCACACAGAACAAAATGCGCCAGCCTCCCATCTTCCCCATCCTGCTAGTAAGAGATCAGATGGATCTATAGGAAAGCCATGTAATTCCTGCTTCAGTGGAATGCTGGCTCCTATTGGTTCCTTCAAGCTATTTTTATTATTATTATTATTATTATTATTATTATTATTATTATTATTATTATTATTATTATTATTATTATTATTATTATTATTTTACAGTTTCTTCAGCCACACATGGAGAGAAGAAAAAAAATAACAAAACCACACACACAACAAGAATGTGTTGGGAAAGAGAAAATGTGTGTCATTTTGTGTTGCAAAGGGAGCCAGGAAAGGTGAGCTACATGCAGAGCCTAAATATCCAGCAGCCATACTTGTTATCTGAGCCCCTGTGCCACTAGCAAAGCAGCAATACTGGTTTGGGTTTTCCCCTCTGTTCTCGATGTGAGCAGGTCTCCACAGGCTCCTTGCTTACAGGATTGATACTATGAAAAATAAAACCCTGTTGAGAAATGAAAAAGTATGAAGAGGCAAAGAAGTGATCTCAGAACTCCAGAACAAATCTTGGCTCTGATTTAGTCTGCATGGGGGCAAATTTATCTGCCGCCAAGGAAAAAAAAAAAAAAAAGCAACAAAATACTAACAGCCTGGTTTTGATTCCCATTCATTCCAGCTGACTGTTGGTCTCCAGGCTGAGCCTGTTGTTTTATTGAGAGCTTCTTATTCAGTGAGCCACAGGCAGTGACTGCTGGGGAAAGCATAGCCTGGTTTTATTTAGGTAGTTTCAATTGTAAGTAAAATGACACTTCCTTCCGTGAATGTCACAAAACCTACTGGACCAAAATATGTCCTATATATTGCAACAGGATTTCCTTGTACTCTGTTAGACTCAGATGACCTGAGACCCACTCAGCCCATTTGACCATGGGAAGGGAAATGAGATGAAGAATGAGGAGAAAGAGCAAGAGGGTGAATGCAGAAGCAGAAGGCACCCATCACTCTGCCCTTGCCTGGCTTTCGATGCATGCTTTTTCTCTGGCTTTTAGACCTGTAAATTTAAGCCCACTCTGAAGCACTAGAGGGAAAAATTCTGCTTTGGTGAGTTTAAACGAGCTGGTATTAGGCTTGTTTTACCTCAGGTTCTTGCCCAGATTGTGAAGGCCACAGATGGAGCACTGATGACCTCCCAGATAAGATGATGCCACGGTTTCATGGAATGGAGAGGAGTTCTGTCTGTGACAAAGAGGAGGACACTGCTGTACTAGGGGTAGCTTTGGGCTCTGCGTATTTGCTCAGTAAGAGATTTTTCCACCTTCTCCTTCTGAAATCACTTAATTCAAACTGAAGCAGCTCAGATATATGCAGAGTTCTGTTTGTGTATGCCATGTATATATATATGCATGGAGATACACGCAAAGCATGCACAGACAGCTGTACATTTGTGGTGTTATATTTCCTTAGGGACTCACTGATCTCAAGCCACTGCACAGAGCAGTCCCCAGAACATCTTTCTGCTAGAAGGTCAAGAGTGATCTCCTGTTGGCCATTTAACAAGAGGTGGAGTCAGATTGAGATTTCTGAGGCCTTGAACATTCAGCCTTCTCCTTTCTCCAGCCTATTTGTCTTTCATTTTCACATTATGCAAGAGATGAGATCCTCGAATAAAAATACTCATTGTGGGAGAATATTACTTAATTGTCAGAAGTGGATACTCTGCCAAACATGGCCTATATCCCATCAGAAATATCAGCATGCCCACAAGTATATAACCAAAATAAGATCAGAACTGGAGGCAGGAGAGAAGCAGGGTCAGGGCAGTGAAGTGGAGGAGGAAGTCATAAAATTCCCCTGTATTATTTACACCCAATACCTACTGCCTCTGAATCACAGTGTGCAGAAATAGCTCACAATCATCTGCAAGAAATCATCGCATTTGTAACCATTGTCCCTTTTACCCAAGAATTTGCATGGTTAAACTATTAGTGGTGCAATATCTTGATCCATACACAAATTATACCTCAACTATGTAGGGTGCAATTCCTCTAACCCAATTTAGCTGTTGAACATTGCTTGAATGTAGCTGGGGAGAAAATCTAATGCAACAAACCAGACCTTTATCCGCTAAGGGAGATGAAAAATCATCATTGCTTCAGTCTGAATATATCTAATTCAACCACAAATTGCTAGGCTGAGAAGAGTCCACTGAGCAGCCAGGAAAGCTAATTTCTCCCTTGCAGGAATTATCATATTAAACTCCCTGACCTGGGTTACACAGGAGGTCAGATTAGATTATCACTGTCCCAAATTCTGGTCTCAGAAGCCAGTTTTCAGTGCCAATCTGGCTGAAATCCCAGGTAAACATCATGAAAGAAATGCGGGTGTGTGGTTAGCATATCTCATTTCTGTGTGCTGTGGTGGATGAGCCAGCTGGCTGCTGTCGGTAAGAAGGCAGCAGAACTTCCTGAAAATGGGAAAATCTTCACCAGATGTCGAGGAGCTGCTTATGGCCAGTGTTGGTCAACATGGGCCCCCCAACATGGCACGTGTTATCAGGCTGGCAGCTCCTGCTGCTCAGGTGGGGTTCTCAAATGTCTCAAGTTTGCTTAAATAGGTTTGAGAAATAAAAGAGGAGAGGTTACATTGGATATATGGAAAAAGTTTTTTATGATAAGCGAGGCACTGGAAGGCCCAGAGATACAGCGGCTGCCCCATGGGGACACTCAAGGCCAGGCTGGATGGGGCTATGAGCACCCTGGCAGTGCTGTAGGTGTCTCTGTTCATGGCAGGGGATTTGGTCCAGGTGACTTTTAAGGACCTTCCAACTAAAACAATTCTATGATTCTATGAAGACCCCCTTGAGAGCACCTCCTGTTTGAAACGCAGGGGCAGATGTTATCAACAGGCCTTGGGCTCCCTTCTGAGGTGCCAAGAAATCACAGTGATTGATTCTTCCCAGACTTGTCCATCAAATGCTCACCCAGAAGAGGAGGACAATCCTCTGCCTCTGCCTGCCTGTCCTTTCCCCGATCCTGGAAATCTAGTGAACAGCAGGGCTGTGACTAATGGCAGTGTGAAGCTGTCGGCCATCTAAATCAGGCACTGAATCAGAAGGAGCAGGGAAAAAAAAGGTATCTGAACCAGCTCTGATCACGCACAGGCCACAGCAGGATCAGCTGGGTATGTCACTGACTCACAGGTGAACGTGTGACACTGCGAGTGGTGGCATCAGCGCTGCTCCCAGTCTGTGTGGGAAGGCAGCAACATGGAGACTTTCCCATGTGTATTCCTTGCTCAGCACATGATGAAATTTGGTCAGAAGACACGGCACAGAAGCAGAATGATACTGTTAGGAGGAACATGAAAAGAAAAAAAGAAAAAAAAGCCAACAAAAAACAGCGCGGTAAACTCTTGCTCGCAAAGAGTGGTATTTCCATGTGCAGGCTTGCTCCACCTGCAATCTTACATCTGTGTGGCGATTGCTGATATAATGCCTCTGGTTAAGATGCTTGATCTGAGCTTTGGGAAAATCCCCCCCTTATTAATCCATTATTTGATATAAATGTAAAGTAGCATATAATGTGGACTCGATCCTCAGAGACTTGTGCATTCGGGGCTGCAGGTATCTGAGGGATGAAGGAGAGAGAAAAGCTAACAGCTGAGTGCCCTGCTTCTAGGCAGTCACTGGGGCTATGACTGGGCTATGATTGTCAGCATGGTGGTGGTATTACTGCTACACAAAGACAGAAACTCAGCCTAGGAATTTGAGGCAGAAAAGCATTTCCAAAGGAGTGCTGTCTACCCACTGCCGAGCTCGCCTTGGTAAGAGATCTGTGCATGATGGACAACCAGATAAAAACACGCTGCTCCGTAGTGAGGAAGCTGCTGTTGGCCAGCAGTGACATCCCAGCCCACCATGCACACCGTGCCACTGGAGCAGCAGAATGAGGTGAGATTTCCTGATCGTGTTCCAGGCACTGGCCTGCAGGTATCCCAGGACATCAGCCTGATATGGCACTGTTGCAAACAGAGCATCCTCAGACTAATGATAACAAAAAAAAAGCATTGGGAGTGGAGCTCAGAGGAGAGCATCCTGACCAGGTCCTGCAGTTTGGGATGCGCATCCCTGCTGTGCCTGATGATTTACATAGAGCCAGCTGCATTTCTGATTGCACCACAGTGACTTGCAACATCTCTAAGTTAAGCAAACTGGTTATTTTTTATATATATTCTGGTTATTTGCAGAACCAGGTCCTAAAGTGAGACACAATGCAAAGTAAGTATAGTGGAGGAAGGAGAGGGGGTGGGAACAGATGAAACAATGCTCCGTAAAATCAACCAGCAGTATAAGTGTGCCTGCTTCAACTGTTACCAATCTGAGTGTTATTTCAGACGTTCCAAATAGAGGAGGAAAATGCCAGAAGCCCAAGGATGCCGAGAGCCCACCACAAGCCCACAGGATAACAAATCTACTGTCTAGTTCTCAGGCATGTGGAACTCCATTTGCACATCACAGTGACATGTATAGGAATGCTTGGTGGCAACAGAACCCCATGGGGTTTTTTGTGTTGCATCTTTACAACCCACCCTGGGAGCTGTATTTGCTGGGCTGTCCTGGTGTGGACACTGCCAAGACAAGCACAGGGTGCCTGCAGCCCTCTGCTTGCTGCCTTCCTGTGGTATTTTCCATTGGTTTTGCACATTTTCTGTTGTTTATCCTGATCTTTGTGCAAAAAGCAACCTCTGTCTTTTGCAGGGAAGAAGATGCTTGCTCAGAGCGTTGCCAGCCAGGATCCTCATTAGCTCCTGCAGCCCCTCTGAGTGCCAGTGCAGCCCTGTGAAATCCTTGCAGTACTGTGTTTCTATGGATATATGAATTCTAGTCCATGCTGTCTCATGCAGATGCCCCAGAAGGGTGGTGGATGAAGTGCAGCCACCCTTCACAGGCTCTTTTGTTATGTGTTCATGAATAGCCACGATCCTGATTTCCAAGCCTCTGCTCAGTCATGCCAGCTCTTCTCAGGCAATGTAATCTGTGCTCTTCCATCACTAGAACCAGCACCTCCTCTATCCTAAACATATACTTGTTTCTATAGTAAAGAGTCCTAACCTTTTTCCATCCTAGTACGCAGATGGAAAATTCCCTCTGTCCTGTCCTCCCTTTCTGAGTTCTGGCTCTGGTCTCCCCATCATGAAATGGGGTTGAAAGATCCTATCTCAAGTGAAGCTGCAGCTAATGCAAGCTGCAGTTAATGAAAACTGCACTGAGCACTGAGCTCCTGGTGCTACCGAAGCTCTCTGCCTTTCCCAGACTTCCTGGGAAGTGTTTTGAACTTTATTTTTAAAAGCGCAATTAATCATGGAGCAGAGCTTGAAATCAGTCCAAGTGCAATAAAAGCACCCGAGCGGGGCTCAGCCCAGCGAGCATTGTTTGCCACGGCCTGACTTCAGGCATCGGGAAACTTTTCAGATGTGCTAACTTTGCAACTCCTGGCTCCTGCAGGAATCTTAACTGCTACCATCTGTACGAGGGAATAGCAATGGAAGAGCAGCTCTCCCTCTCCCTTTATGTACATTCCTCAGAGCACCCATTTAGCACCCTCTGCATTTTCTCACTCTCGTTGACTGAAGGCCTCACCCTACAAAAGTAAGCCATTTCTTAGTGCTTCCATCCATCATGGGGAATGCTGAGGACCAGCAACATCTGAGCGGAACCCCTCGGTCTCGCCCCTCCATCTGTTGCTGGTCTCCATGTGGTTTACAAGACGCTACAGGAAGGCATTTTCTCACGCTATTAAGTTTTCACTAGATGCGGGGGGGGATAAGGAATGCCTCGGACGGCATAAAAAATCCCTTCTCAGCTCAGTTATTAGGATCTCGCAGCAGCAGCAAGCAAAATTATAGTCCCCATGAAATCCGAGTCTGCTGCCTCACCATGGGCAAGGGGTGCTCTTCCAGGTATGCCTGGATACCTCCCAGGACAGTTCTCCTTCCCCTATCTGCCTCTCTTTTTGGAGCAAAGGTTAGTTGCCTTCTGCTGCACATCCATCAGGTACTGGGCTGTGGTTTGCTTAGCTGCTCTGGGAACAACACTAGCAATAAGCCTACTGCAGTGAAAAGACCAAGGCTGTACCCCTGGGCTGAACCCAACAATCTGCCTGGATGTGCTAATTGTCATTCATCTCCAGGAGACCTCAGTTGGCTTTCCTTACCTTTGTTTCTTTCCCCAAGAAACACCTTTGTATGTCCAGAAAAGGGCAACGAAACTCTGAAGGGCCTGGGGCACAAATCTTACATGGAGTTGGTGAGGGAACTGGGGTTGTTCAGTCCGGAGAAGAGGAGGTTCAGGGGAGACCTTGTAGCTCTTTACAACTCCCTGAAAGTAAACTGTTGACAAGTGTGAGTTGAACTCTTCTCTCCCAGTTAACAGTAATAGGAAGAGAGGTAACAGCCTTAGGATGCACCAGGGGAGGTTCAGGTTGGGTATTAGGAAACATTTCTTCCCAGAAAGAGTGGTGATGCACTGGAACAGGCTGTGCAGGGAGGTGGGGGAGTCACTGTCCCTGGAGGGTGGATGCGGCACTGAGGGCCATGGCCTAGTGTGGTCACATGAATCGGTTGGTAGTTGAACTAGAGAATCTTATTGGTCTTCCCAGCTTTAATGATTCCATGATTGTATGATCCTCACACATGGTCTCCATAGAAGGTTCTAATCATCCTAACTACACTCAGCACTTATAAAGTACTCTGCATACCAGAAGCCCCTCACAGATGTAAACTAGTCGTCCTTTCCAACACCTACGTGGAGGTGAGCAGGAGCTACAGCTTCATTTTTCAGTTGAGGAGGCTGACTCATGGGGGTTCATGGCTACACCCAGGGCCACACAAAGGCTAGCACAGCTGGGATCAAACATCTCTGGTTCTTAAACTATGCTTAAACCACCAAACCTCATTGCAGGGGCACACTAGAGGGGCTGGATCCAAACCAAAATGAGCGGTGCCCAGGACTATATATAATTTCTCCTGACTCTGCAAAGCCTGTGCAAAGTACAGAAAAGGCTGGTGTCATCCTGGGTTTATGGTCATGTTTCCTTCAGAAACCCCACAGATCATACAGCCCCCAAGTACTCAAATAAGTTCTAGAAATGAGAAGCTGTTGAAGCAGTATGTAAGCAGACTTTGTGTCTGGACAAGGACTGTGACTATAGCACTGTATCACAATAATAACAGTAATGAAGAGCAATACTCAAAAGCAAGCCTACACACAAGGTCTTGAAATAGCAGATCAGCTAATAGAAAAGCAGGAAGAACAGGGAAAGGGGAAAGGAGAAGCCCAATAAGAATGACTGTGGTAATCTGGCCTTCTCTGGTGAAAGCTGAAAGGAGAGACTGTTTCCCTACCAGTCATCTCACCATGGCTAGCTATATTTGCACCCAAATATAAAGCTGAATCTCAGTGACCAAAAGGCAACTTTGCCTCATGCTCCTGTCCAGAAGAAAGCCAACTATGGTTGGGCTGAGCATAAAATCACCAAGTTTCCCCATGTTTTTCATGTAACGGTCCACTCTGCATCTCCAAAACGTTTCCCTTTGTGGGTTCAGCTTCTTGCCCCTTTACAGTGGAGGAAGGGGAATGTGACTCAGCCCCACTCACACCAAGGAGCTACGGTCACCCTGCTAGCAAACCAGGTCTGATGTCCACAGGCTGTACAAGCCTCAGGCGATGTCTTTTGAGGGGAGAGCTGGTTTGATCACCACTGTGTCAAAGGGGAGACAGGATGCACAGACATCTGAGTTAGTCATCCTGGCTTCAACCCCACAGGATATCTCAAATGACTGAAATGTAGGTGGAAAACCAAGCTTAAACAATACATCTGGGGATTTCAGCATTAGGTGATCAACCTCACAGAGGTCCAACACAAGATGACCAAGTAGGTAACCCCAAATGACAGCAGCACAACCACCAGACGGAGTTGCTAGCTCCTAATTGGTCTG
This sequence comes from Perdix hodgsoniae, assembly GCA_035772895.1. Lineage (NCBI taxonomy): Eukaryota > Metazoa > Chordata > Aves > Galliformes > Phasianidae > Perdix > Perdix hodgsoniae. Next base: position 1,477,206 of record JAPSGF010000024.1, on the reverse strand, counting down.
GTATCACTGGTGGCAGCCAATAACCAGGCTTTATTATGACACTGACAGAGCAGAGCAATCATGGTCATGGGGGAAAAAAGTCTCAAGAGAAAGATTTTCTGAATGTGCAGCACTCCTATGAGTCTGCTCCCAACTCAGGACTCCTCTGGCTTCCAGAGGAAGGAAAGCAAATTGCTGAAAATAAAACAAATTCCCATCCCCTGGGGTATCAGCTTCGGGAAAAAAGCATGGGGTGTGCCTGCAGGAGTTAGCACAGAGAGGGCAGCATGCAGAGAGCTGGACTGTTTTAGGAGAGAGAGAGACTGCAGAAGGCACAAGGTGAATTTGTGATAGAGAACTCTAACATCAATCCTTATATTTTGCTTGTCTGTTTTGCTTTTCAGCTGATTATGCAATTTTGAAATCAAGAAGATGATCCTGTCTTCTCCATTTTTCTGCCAGTACAGTTTCTGTGTCTGAGGACAGTTCCAAAAACAGAGATTGGTAGTGAGATGTGAAATGAGAATTCAGATTTTACACTACAGTTAGGAATTGTGAAGGACTGCTGGCTCATCCTCTCCACTTTCCATGCAGGACAAATCCACTGACTTCCATTTTCAGTGCTTTCTCTATCTGCTTTATCTGATAGAACAAATGTTTCTCTTGGAGATTAAAATGTTGGAGTGTTATTGAGCAGTAAAGAGCTAAAATATATCTAAGGAATATGGATGTGTCTAAACATGGTTAAAAAAAAGCAAGGATTTTACTATCTGACTTACACAGAAGATGGCAAGAGATTTATCTGCGTAGCATTTGTAATGTATGCTAATAGCGAGTGTCATAAAGGGAAATGAAAAGCAAACTGGAAGACAACATCTATGACAGCCGTGACAAAGTGGTAATAATTCAGTATCACTCGTTAAGGGTGAGCATTTCTCAGCTCACTGCCCCTAAAACAGGCTCCAGCTGTATTTCATCTATGTAGAAGAGTCAGACGTTGCCATTTCACAAACATCTTTCCATCAAGTTTTTCACTGGAAATAAAATCAAGACCATTTGCTTGAACTAACTTATGGTAGCCCTATAGAATGCCAGTGATGCGCTGGTGAATTTCAAAGCTACTACCCTCAGACATTTTCCTAGCTAGAAGGTTCTGCTTTCCTTGTTTTCTTACTCTTTTGTCCCACTTCTACACCCAGCAGTGACAAAGAGACTGGCCCCCTCCACTGTCATAGCCTGCTGTCACAAGCAACCTCCTTAATATCCGCATAAAGTATGTACAGTTATTGTGTGCTGAATGTTTTCTAGTGCTGATTTTCCTTATAACGCTCCTCATTTCAGGGAATGCTTGCAATTCCTTGTGGGTGATGGTTCTACAGATGTTGCACCACAGCCGTGATGGCAGCTGGAGTGTACAACGTGAGAAGTGGGGGTTGGAGATTCATGATCCTTGAGGTCCCTTCCAACCCTGGCCATTCTGTGATTCTGCGAGAACTGAAACTCTGCCCAAAGCATCTGCAGTAACCCAGGAAAATAACAGTCATTCCTATCCCATCCTATCCACTCAAATGCTGGAGTACACTCGTGGACTGCCATGGCCAGATGGCAGCCCTTGCAACATTCATTTCTGCAGCTATTCAATGTACAGTGAAGGTTTTCTTTAGGATCCACATTGAATAGCATTTGCTAGCCTAAACTTACTCAACTGGCCTGACTCGCTGTGATCATAGAATCATAGAATGGCTTGGGCTGGGAGGGACCTCAAAGCCCATCCAGCCCCAGGCCCCTGACATGGGCTGGTTGCCCCCCACCAGCTCAGGCTGCCCAGGGCCCACCCAACCTGGCCTTGTGTACCTTTAGGGATGGGGCACCCACAGCTCTCTGTACAACCTGTGCCAGTGAACTCACTACCCTCTGAACAAATGTGGCAGGCTTTGTGTCAGTCATCTTTTTATGAGAAAAAGCAAGTAAAAGAGCAGAGAACATCCCTGCTCATGGCTGCAATTGACAAGGGCAGCATGCGGTTTGCTTTGTGATTTGTATTACATCTTAAGAGGACTATTTGATCCTCAATATATTTAAGCAAGTGAATTAACCAGGTTTTTTGAGAGCCTTGAAAAAATTGTCCATCCTATAATTTCTTCTTCTTTTCAGAAAGTTGACATCCTTGTTATCAGCAACATCACTCAAAACCAACCAAAATGCTGTTACCATATGGCTTTCCATTAAGATTGGCTGAACTGAAAGACAAAACAAAACCAACCAAACAAAAGCAAACAACAAAATAACTGAGTACACAAGTGAAATAAAAGAGGAGAAAAATGAAAGGAAACATTAACCAATGGGAAAAAAATATATCACAAAATAGTTGCCATGTTTTTTGCTCTGCTATATCCTTTCTACTTGGAAATGGCCAACCACAACACCTGCCTGTGCCCTTCCCTTATCCCTTAATGGATAAGATCTGAGATGAAAGTCACTCAGCTGAAACCTCTCCTGGAAATTAAGCAGTTCTGAGTAGAGCATTCAACAGACTGCTTCTTGAGACACAGGTGGAATTTCCACTTAGAAGTGTTGATATCAAGATTTTTACTCTGATCCCATTGGTTTTCTCCCCAGGCTGTTAAAACATCAACTTTTTTCAAACTCTTACAAATATAATTCTCAGCAAGGTAAAACATACCTTTTGGCTGCTTTCTGTGGTTGTTTAATTTTTTTTTTTTTTTTTCCCAAAAAAAGCTTTAGGGTTTTCTTTGCCCAGATATCAGGAAGAAATTCTTTCCTGAGAGAGTAGTGAGACACTGGAACAGGTTCTCTGGTGAGGCCGTGGATGCCCCTGTCTGGAAGCGTTCAATGCCAGACTGGATGGGGCGGTGAACAACCTGGTCTAGAGGGAGGTATCCCTGCCTATAGCTATATATATTCCTATATAGGATTGGAACTGCATGATCTTAAAGGTCCATTCCAACCCAAACCATTCTATGATTCTATGCTTCTAGCCAAATCCATGGGAAAAAACAAACAAACAAACAAAAAACACACTGATTTCATCAACAGTGGATTTAGGCCAGTGCTTGGAAAATTCCTTCATGTAGCTTTTAGTGAATAACAAATCCAGTTAATAATAATTGCTTTGCTCTTTTGGTACAGTGATGTACTCAGGAGAAATCATCACTACTTATCATCCTTCCAGAGGTATGCTCTGAGCTAGGTCAAGAGGCACTTCTCAGCATCTATTTCTCCTTTATACTCCAAAGGGCAGTACAAGAACCCCTTGCAGACATGGGGTAAATGTTTGTATGTGTGCATCCTCAAATGACTTGAGCTCATCAGGCTCTAAGCAGCACTTGTAAATGCTTCTGCAAGATATTATTCTTGTCTTTCTTCTGCGCTGTCCTTTTTCAGGCTTCCTCGCTGTGATATATCTTCCTTTGTACATTGTAGCTCTTATTCAAATAAAAGCTTCAGATATCTTAGCCAGCTTCTATGGCACTTAGCCCCGTGGAACCTGCTGGTGAGGTGAATGAAGGCACGTGCCTTCATGTTCTGTCTTACTCCCCTCTTCTTCCTTATTCCCAGGCTGATTTTTAGAGAGAATAAAAGCAACGAGATGCTCTGAAGAAAGGAGCAGTAAATGCTGCGTAGCAGGTAAGAAAAGTATCACTGTGTCATTTTTCTTAGCTGCTTTTCCTTCCAAACACAAGTATCTATACAACTATGCAAAAGTTCATGTGCAGCTCTATATCTATGTCCATACATGTATATGTAAATAAAACACTTTTTTTATGAAACTCATTTAATGGGGGTTCTGTATATCCTAAATTTTATTTTTCTTCTGACACAGGAAAATTCCCTTAGGCTACCAACATCAGCTGCTTTCTGTTATGCTGCCATCTGTTATGTAAAACAGCTAGAATTCCTTTTTTTCTCTTTTCCCAGTGGCTTTCCTGTTTTTCGGCTATGGTCAGCTCTGGTTAGTTTTGCCTTTTTTAGCCCTCTTTTATGATGCAAAATAGCCTTTTAGTTGTTAGATAATTATAACATTGTGAAATAGGATAAAAGGATTTACCTCTACATGGAAAGTGTGTATTTATCTATGTTAGCCATTGGAAAAACACCTTCTGCTTTCCTTTCTGATTGCAGTTTAAATCATGACATATTCCTCGGTGCATGTGGCATTTACAACGGGAGCATAGTGGTATACTTCAGATCAGAATCCAAATTCAGATTTTAAGACATCTTTGAAATACGAATAAGATTGACTCAAGGATTTTGATTTAGAACTTTCATTTACTTAAGATCCCAAATCCAAATGATGGTGCCAGAAGCTAAATATCCATACTATCTATGTTGCCAGTACTTAACATGGCACACCGTAGACGGCTTTGAAGTCTTTGAAGACTTGTTATGTTGGCACAGACTTTGAATATATGCGAAATACGCAGTAAAACAGACTGCACAGCTGTACTGTTATTCTAATGCTTTTCTCGGAACTAGAACTTTTTTTTAAGTGACCCTATGTGCAGGCTATACATTCTCAGTTTCTTTAAACTGAAAGAATTTTCACTATATATATGGGAAATGCAATTTATACCTGACCAAAGTGTTAAAGAAAAAATGTTTATCCAGGTTTTTAGGTGACTGCATTAAAACCAGGATTCAGTAGCATATTTTGCCCTGAAAAGACACCAAACGCGGTGATGTGATGTCAGTCCCTCCAGCTCACCTTTCTCCTGGGGGTCTGTGCAGCTCCCTCTGGTTCCTCAGCAGCTGGAGGTTATCTTGGAGTCTACAAACTCTCAACACCATCACTCACTCTATAAATGTAAGTACAGGGTGGGGGGGGCTTTGCTTTTTTTTAGCCTCTATTTTGAGCTAGATTTCTAGGAGGAAGGAAAATGTAATGGCACAGGACCAGCCATAGAGAATTGATGAACCCCTGTGGTTTTAAAACAAGCACTGACAGAAAGGCGTCTACTGACTGCTGCAACTAGCTTTTCAGATGTGAACTGGGGGAACTGGGAAGGTCTGTGGTTGCCTTTTGGAGCTGACTGGGAAGAAGCAGAGTGGAAGAACCAGTATGACTGCTCCAATCTAGGACTGTTCTATCTGCTGGTCTTCAATAGGTGAGCTTAAGGAAATGCTGCAGTAGTCATAAATTGTATTGTTTTCTAAACAATGTGAATCTCTTCTTCTTATTTTTTAATCTTTGAGAATAAAAGACTCCAAAACTCAGAAACCCAGGGCAAAATCTGCCTGTCTCTGTGTGTAAGTGTTGGACTTGCCATGTGCTCCTGTAGATAAATATCTGTGTGGCTCCACAAACTCACTACCTTCCCTGGAAAGCTCACAGTGTTTTTAAGTGATCCAGATGTGCTCCCTGGGAGCTGTGCCTCTGTGCCTTCTAAGGAAAACTAAGAGACAGAGATAGGTCTCCTCCTGCTTAAATTCAGATATGTAACATTTACTACCTAAATCTCAGCTGCTTTTCTGGGCAATAAACTTTTCTTCTTATCTAACTTCAGCATTCACCTTTAGAATCATACAACCGTTTGAGTTGGAAGGGAGCTCTCAAGGTCATCTAGTCCAACTCTTTAGCAGTGAACAGGGACACCTACAGCTCCATCAGGTGCTGAGAGCCCCATCCAGCCTGATCTTGATTGTCTCCAGGGATGGGGCATCTACCACCTCCGGGCAACTTGTGCCAGTGCCTCACTACCCTTATGGTAGAGAAATTTTTCCTCATATACAGTCTAAATCTCCCCTCTTTTTGCTACCACAGATGACAGAGAGAGCCCAAAACCAACTTTGAGATTTAGATGAAACTGACTGAACCTGAAGTCCCAGTGAGACAAGCGAAGCTGAAAGCTGGTAAGCAGTGCAGTGAGACGCACATCACAGTGGGCAGGGACACGTCCATATGTGGGAGTACCAGCAACACGGGCAGCACCACAGCAGACCCAACCCAACATGCCAAAATTTGCTGACATATGCCAGTCACAGATTTAATTAAAACACAGCTCCATAGAGATATTCACTATCAGTAAGGTTCCCTGCAGCAGATAAGCAACGTTTTGGAGTTTCCTCTGGAAGAGTACTTGATGTGGGGGGTACTTGCTGTGTGGGGAATTACCCTGACTTCAGTCTTGCAGCAACATGATGGTAGACTGAAACAGCTTCCCTCTTGTGGAAGAATTCCTGCTTTCTTGGATCACTTGAGGCAATAAATAATGACTTTGAACATTACACCTTTAAGATTGCTAAATATGTGGGAAAATTACAAATATACAGCAAGTCTTCCAAGGCTGTATGTCACGCATTCACTGAATAAAAAGAATACTCACTTGCTATGGCCCCTTGCTGTATGCAAAAAGTTATGTCACACGGTTCTGTGGGCATGGTGGGGTGGGTTGATGGTTGGACTAGATGATCTAAGTAGTCTTTTCCAACTTACACGATTCTGTTCTATCATTCTGTGGCACTATTTGTGCAGACACAGATTCAAACAAATGTCACTGAAATAGAAACTCTCCAGTTAGGAACCTGAAGGGAATCAGTAACTAGCAAGTCACTCAAGCCACAGAACAGTGGAGTTTGCTCCCTGAGACATGCCTACTGGAAGCTTAAAGGCAGAGATTTGGATGTTAGGAAATTTGAACCTGAATAGGAAGGATTTTTTTTTCTACATGACAAATGTGCTAAGCCCTGTGATAAGTTACTGAAACTCCTCAGTCGTGACAGCAAGTTCAATATCCCAGACAGAAACAAGGATTTATCAGGCAGGAACACCAATAGCTCATCCTTTCCGTCACTTCTGAATGATCTATACTTGGATTGCTTCCTGCTCTGCTGACTTGTCTCATCCCTGAAGGTGGCTGCAAGTGCAGCTGTTCAAACAGTGTGCAGCAACCCTAAACCATGCAAGGAATAGGAAAGAATTCTTTTCATTACTCTCATATTCCTGCAAAGGAGTTCTAGAAAGACAGTTGAAATTACTTTGCACCCCTGCAATGCTGTCTCTCTTCTGACAGAAAATATGCTAAGATATCTTCAGTGCCCAAGTGTATTTGTTTGTTCTATGATGACCGAAGCAAGAGCCCATAATTGCAAGCTTTGTAGAAAGAGCAATATTTACTGGTCAGGTTTTAATGATTTGAGAAGAAAAGAAGTTTTGAATGAGATGACATAACGTAATGGAAGGTTTGAAAAAAAATTGTATCTTGAAATCTACACTGTTAACAAATTAACAAATGCAGAGAAGAGGGAAAGAACTTCTGTGGAGATCTTAGAAAAATTCCTTTAGCTGAATGCCATTTATGGCTCTTCTGTCAACATACGACTTGATTTCCTTTCCTTGAAATTTTTTTTTTTTTAGTCCCTAAAGAAGATGAATTCTCATTCCAGTAGGTTTATTTTCAAGAAAATATTGCCAATTTGAAGATACCTTAGCAGTATTTAACTACTAAAAGAAACTGTTCTTCTGGTCGTGTTAAAGAGCCAGAACTATACTGAGACCCACTACAAAGGGGATCTGGATAATCACACAGATAACACATCTAGCATCATACTGGAAAGATTTGCAATCAGTTTAGTTGAGACTATAGCCTTTGTTACTGTAGGCACAAGATACAACTGCAAGCCCTATTGAAATATTCAGATCTTTAAAATGCTGGATTAGTAAAATCAGCAATCTGAGCACTTATTAGAAATATAATTTTCAGACCTTTACATGCAACCAGGAGTTGTTTTTTACTAACCAGGTCCATTGGACCTCACGTGTGCTTCAGACCCTGCCTTCAGAAGACCAGCCAGGTGTACAGAAGAGAGGAGATGTCCTGGCTGACCACACTGCACATTCCTTTGCCTTTGACTGTTCCTCCCACAGCTCCCACCTCCCTGTCTGTTTGGTCTCCCATTCACTTACTTTCACTAAGTACTCACAACATAGTTTGAGGCCTGTGGACAGTACTATATTACATGTATATATATAACATTTTCAGAGGAATAACAATTCATTTGCAAGCAGGAATTACCTGTTTTTCCTCTTTGGGCTCCCTACAACAAGAGCAGCTAACTAGTCCACTGGGAACTAACTGATCTTTCTCTTTCTCTCTCCCCTTGACTTTGCTGGGGCTCCATAATTTCTAGAGGTGAGGTTCCTAGTCACGCTGAACCTTACTTTCTGAGACATACAATTCTGCATATTCTTTCTCTGCTGCTTTGAAACCTGGAGCAGAAAAACATGTCCTAGGAGGTCTAATAAACCAGATCAATTCCTCTTAATTCCTCTAGTTCTTTAGGTCATCTATGCGGGTCCATCAGGAAACTGTGTAGCACAAACAAAACATTGTTTAGTGGGGAAGACCAGATTGAACAAATATCTTTCCTGTAGGACACTCATGGCATCATTTATCACCTGCAGTGAGCCCACCTCAGCTTCCCAGCTCTGTGCAATGTGTGCTGCTCTTCCTGTCAGCCTAAGTTGAGAATAACTCAGGCTTGGCTACAGGGACAGCTGGGAAACTCTTGAAAGGAAGCGTTTTTCAGTTTTTCAGTTCTTTCTGTGCAATTTGTTCAGCTTTGGAAAGGAGAGCAACATGCAGTGGCAAGTCTAACTGTGAATGGTTTTAGGGAGGGTGAATCTGTGGGTGTAGCTGTCATCCAGTGTACCCGAGTTCACAACACAGAAGGAAAGAAGGAAAAAAAGGAGGAGAATGAAAGAAAGAAAGAGTGAGAAAGTAAGAGAGGGAATCTTCCATAAGTTGTTTATTGTTCACGACTTTCCACACAGCCTAACTGTCATCTCTGAACCAAAATATGAGATTTAACATTAAAAAATGTACTTAAGTGAAACACAGCAAATACCATAATGGTAGAAATATAATCACAGCTGTCAGTAAAGTGAAATGACTCAAGGGCAGGCAGCCCTGCTCTGCAGCCAAACACCAAACAACACTCCATCCTAAACGCTAATGGACAGTACAAAGTCTTATGAATATCTCTGGATAACTTCTGCTCTCAGAAAGTTCAAAACCACATCTGACCTCTGCTGGCCACTTTTTTCTAGTCTCTCCATTTGCAGAAAACCCTCACCAGCTCCCCAGTGGTGTCCGAGTGTTGCAGATGATATTTTGCTGATGACTATTTTGGTTCCTCCTTCAGTAGAGGAATTATACCAAGTCTAAGCAACTGAGGAATATGACCAAGTTTTCCAACTGCTTTCCAAACCCTGAGCAGACACCAATACTTTAGAAGGTAACATCTGGCAGAGTGAGGTTTATGACCAATTGTCCCAACAGATCCCCAGGCAGCGTGGCCTCATTTCACACCTCAGCCTGGGAACACCTCAGGTGAGGTTTCCCACGACCAACACACCTTACTGCCACCCAGCCACCGGGGCAGCTACAAGTGTACTGACAGAAGAAATCCACGCTTTGCTTATGGTATACCTTGTGGCCAGATGATTATTAACAGAGATTTTCATGTCTATACTGTTTAATTATGTTTGTTTAAACCAGAATTGGCGTTACCTGGTTGTTTTAAACTTATAGTGAGTGTAGTGTCCACAAGGCATTCTGCCATCAGTGAGGGATGACTTTTCCTTTTCGACTGCAATACTGAGTCAGAAACACGCATGACAGGTAGTTTATTGGTTTAGTACATCACTGAAAGGCATCCGCATCCCACAGCAATGGGTGTGTTATGGGGACAGCACAAATAAACCATGGCAAAATGCATACTGCAGAGGTACAGGTTCCCATGGGCATCCTCGTGTTGTGCTGAGCCGTCTCCAAGAGCCCATGTCCAGGTAACCATATAATTTTGGGTAAACGTCTGACAATGACAGCTACATCCTCCTTGATCACAGTCTCTCAGAGTCGTTTCAGACACAAGTGTTAGCATTTCTCAGATGATCAAGCCCTGTTTAATGGCAGAGTTTGTGAGCTCTTGGGCTGTAATATAAAGCGCGTTGTGCAGAGTAATCAGCAGCTTCACATCGACTTCAATGTACTTTCCTCTTTCATGCATCTATATGTATTACAGGTGGTTTCACACTGTAACTCTTGGCTAGCCACAAATGCCTGTAGACATTTAGATGCCTGTCCCCTGTTAAAAAGCCCACAACACTGATTTCTCAGTGTTATGGCATCAATGCAACCTCCTATTTACATGGAAAGAATCACTGACACAAAATATCAGCACATGACAAATCCTAAAATCTTTTCCTGAGCAGAAGCTCACATCAAAATCAACAAGAGTAAAGATGTAAGGATCGCTCACATAAATGTTTCAGGTCTGTTCTTTCAACCTACATCTCTTAAAACAAAGAAAACCTTTTAAAAATGTGTCAGATCAGTTTGCTTTGTGTCTTTTCTTGCCAGCATGAAGAATACCTTGATGATTGCACAATCACAGTCCTTCAAAGAGTAGCTATGATTTTGCTTTAAAAAAAAATCATAATGCTGGCTTAGACATGTAGACTACACTTACCTTTGGGATGAATGAGATACTTTCTGCCTATCAAGCTGAAATCCTTGCCATAGTTCTCAGATTTTAATGAGCATAAAATCTCTGTTGGAAAGACAGGTTAGACTTGATTTATTCTTTTTTTTTTTTTTTTTTTATAAGATGAGAAAATGCTGTCAGAAGCAGTGGGAAGGAGGCAACATGTTCATTGGTTACAGCAGATACAAGATCATAGAATTGTTTCAGTTGGAAGAGACCCTTATAGGCCATCTGGTCCCCCTCCCCTGCAATGAACAGGGACATCTACAGCTCCAGCAGAGCCCCGTCCAGCCTCACTTTGGGTGTCCCCAGGGATGGGGCATCCACCAGCTCTCTGGGAATCTTGTGCATGGGAAAAGAATTAGAGCAGTGTGGATTTTACCTTTTATAGACCTGGAAAATTTAGTTCATAGTGGGGAACAAATGCCATAAGCTGATCTCACTCCTAACAGTCCTAGGGACGGTTTTGTCATTCATTATTCAGAAGCAGCTTTTATTCCATGCCCAAGAGTCGTACCTGAACAGCTCAGGGTTTCAACTCCACAACACACTCTCGGTACACTTACAAAACAGACAGTGCAGAAAACCTGTTTTTTAAGATTAGCTTTAGTGTAGGCAGCCCTGAAGGAAGAGGGAACAGAGTGCACTATCTAGCTAGCGGGCAGCCCTGGAAATCAAGGACTGCAGACTGGTTTTAAGAGCAGCAACATGAGCTCTTAGTGTAAAGCAAAAGGAGATAATGTGATTCATGGATTTATAAACAAGGAAGCAGTGAGTAGGAGTGGGGAGCTGATCTTATCTCTCTCCACTGCTCTAGTAAGCCTAATACTGGCATAGTGTAAAACGTTCTGGTGCCTGTGTTTAAAGTGGGAAAAGCTGGAGACAAGTCAAGAGAGAGGATGAGAGAAAATGCCTCTCTCTAGTGAAAGCCTGGAAGGGATCTCTCTGCTCATCTTATCAAGAAGATGGAGACGTGACTTGATTAAAGCGTACAAGTACCACCACAAGAAGATAATGGCATATGCAAAACATCTCCTTCATCTAGTGGAGAAAGCATAGCAGGAATCAACAGCTAGAAGCTGAAGCCAAAGAAATTCATACAAAGAAACCCAGGCATGCATTATTAATAGTAAGAGCAATTAATCCTGGGAACTACTTACCAAAAGAAAAGTTGGATTCTCTGTCTCTTGATGTTTTCAGATCAAGATTGGATGTCTTCCTAGTAGAGATGCTCGAGGCAAACCCCTATGAAAGAGAAGCAAGGTGAGACATAATAATAAGCCATGATATGCAATCAGACAAGTTGACTGGGTGATCCTTTTGTTACTACTCACTGGATCTACTTCTGCTAGTAAATTAGTGCCGGAACCCAGGCCCAGAACATGATTACCTGCACTGTTAAATTCATAAAGAAGACCCCCACATGCTGTTGTTCTAGGCCACCCAGCCCTCTCCCAGACACACAGTTTGGGAATGAGCATAGTCCAGGGCTACAGGCAATCTGGATATGGCACCCTGTTTTGAAAAGGAAGGAAATGTTTTGTATTTGCCAGCTAGACAGTGCCAGAAGGCCTCGAGGCCCAAGAAATAGATCCTTGCATTATTTTGGTCTTAGAAGTAAAGTACCCTTTCAGCCTTTGGATATGATAAACCAGCCTACATGTTTCATTTCTCCTCTCATGGCCAGTGGAGCACTGGCACTGATTGCTGTGCCATGCTTGGTAGGGTGCTAAAGGCAGTAAAACAACCCTGGCCATGTTACCTGCTTAGATTATGCCAGAGGTCTGGAGGGGAGGGGGGCGGGGGAAGTGATAGGGTGCTCCTATCACATGTGGGTTTGTGTGGTCCCTTCTGAAAGCAACAGCAGCAATCGCTTCCCCCAGCCTTGGTGGGAGCAGCAAGTTTGGTTCCCCCAGCTCCCTGCAAACTGTTCCTGTCTGCCCATCCCATCTCTTCCCTTCCCATCTCTCAGCTCCTTTTTTTCCATTGCCAGGTCTGGATGCTCACGTTTTTGTTGGCAAACTCCATTTTTGCCTGAATTACTTATAAAGGCTCAAGATAGCATTGGCTGTACAAGGCTCAACGCCAAGCAAGTGAAATGCCTCTGAATCAGATATTCCAGAGCACCTCCCAGTAGGTGGAACGATGTTGACACACTCACAGCTTTGATGAGCCCTAAAAGGGAAAAGGGAAGAATGTTCTGACATATTTTGAATATTCAGAAAGGATAATTGTTTCCTCCAGTAACTGACATTCCACAGGGGTAGTGTATTCCTGCCGTTCATGTCCATACTAGACAGATACACTGAAGCAGTGCTTCCCACACAGCCCTCACAATTAGGCAATACAGAACCTCATAACTGGGATCTTTCAAATGTCAACACAGCTTCCTATTCCAGTGCTCGCTCGCTGCTCATCAGCACCATCAAGTTAATGTGTTTTGTTCCTGATGGTGGTGATGTACAAGGACCCAACTGCTATCCTCAATGTCTGCTGTAATAGGAGAAGGAGGAGTGCAAGTGTGTTGGAAGATTTACCATCTCATCTCAGGTATCCCAAAAGGATGATCTTTGCTGTTTCAAAGTGCTGGAAGCATTTCTTGCCTCCTGAATATTAAACAGATATTAATCCTTGGGCACTTTATATTTGGGAAAAAAAATCCCATATAGTCTGACTACAGTTTTACCATTCTCTAAACCTACAGTGAAACTGCATCTACAATGTGTGGTTTCCAGCACTACTGAACCTGGGACAACAGTAAGTACTGCATGGTCTGAAAAGAGATGGGAGCTGTTTCATGGAATTATTTAATAAGTTAATACATTCAGTGCAAAAGAAATATCTGGAAGACTCACGTAGTGTTGGCAAATTTTGTCATTTTCACTGTCTCAAAAAGCTCACAAGAAGCATAAAACAATTTGCAATGTGTTTTTAATTAGTTTTGCAATAGCTCACAGATGTAGTGTTTTTCGTGGGCTTGACTGCTCATTTAAATGGGCAAAATATGCATCTTCAAGGTGAAAATCAACTTATCTATGCTGTGTTCCAAACCATAACAGTGCTTAAAATGAAACTTAAATTATGTCACAGTGAAGTGATGGCTAATAATTGTATGCATTGTGATATACTGACTAAACACAGTCCTGTGAACAGTGAAAAATATGCAGTCGTGATTTCCATTTTTAAAAGAATTTGAGAATAAGTTTCAAGACTGCAAAAAAAAAAAGATGATTTTTTTTTGTGTATTTGCAACTCCATCTTCAGTCAATACAGGTCTACAATATATACAAACACATTACATCTGAATTTTCAAATGGAATACATTGAGTTGCAATCAACTCAAAGAAAAATCTGACCATGTCTCTTAACCAGATTTTTATGAGACCAAAATATCCCTTGCTTCACAATCATGCCTTATTCGTGCTTTTTGGCACTTGTGAACAACTGTTTTCAAGAATGAAGTATAGGAAGTGTAAAAATTAGATTAAAAATCTCTGACCAACACCTTAAGAACCCCCTAAGAAATGCAACTGCTTCCATCAAACCGCACATTGCTGCATTGGTTTCACAAAAACATGGTGAAATACCCCATCAGTTTCATGTTTTTGCTGCCCTCTTTTTTAATGTTTTAATTATATATATATATGTGTGTGTGTGTGTATATATATATAATTAAAACATTATATATATATATATACACATAAAGAAGTTTTGATACTTACAGACATTCACTATATTTTTTATTTGGCCCAGATATATAAAATTCACTTTACTCAGTGTCTCCCAGACAAGCCAAAAGATTGGACACCCACGCATTAGAGCAGGCCTCTACATAAAGACCCAGACTTCACCACCATTAATAAATCAACCAGCACAACACTCCCAGGAGAAAACTAAATAATATTGTCTTTTTTTTTTTTTTTTTCTTCTAGTTGAAGAAATCGAGACAGAAAAGCTAAGTGCTTTGGCTTCACAAGACATCCAAGGAAAACAGAGAGCCAAAGGGCAAGCCTCTGTTGCTGTTTGCTGCGGGGAGACACCAAATAGCTTTATGAACTCTGCATTCCTCAAAAACAGATATTTTCCTCCACATTGAGTACCACGGTGCCAAGAATAAGTTAGCAAAAAGTGCTGGGACTGGGGAGTTTTATGTTAGTTTACGTATCTCTTCAAAACACCCAAACCAGTCCTGTGGTCTAATGTGCATTTGACTTGGGGACTGTCAGAATCCAGCAAAAAAAAACATTACAGCTGCAGCAAGGCAATGCAGAAAAGACCATTTCCAGTCCTCTTCCACAAGCAGAAAGATTCTCTGCTGAAAACAAGGTCATCTATCTTAGATTAAGCTTTATTTTTTTTTGGTGAAACTCAGATCACTCAACACCTGGAGGCAATTTCCTAAGCATCTGCATTTTTACAACACGCAGCCAAGGTGGGATGAAAGGGCAAAACTTACTCGGCTGTCAGAAAAGCTGGCACTCCCAGGCCTGGCAAGCTTGCTTTGGCAGAGCAGCATTGCCATTTGCAGGGTATCCATGCAAAGCTTCTTGTTTAAGCAAAGCAACACCAGGGCTGTGATTTTCCCTTTGCTATACAGAACATACACATGTTAGAAAGTTTCAGTCACACAAAAGTGGGTGTAACACTGAGCAGCAGCACTACAAACAGAAGATGCAATTATACTGGCAAAGTGTACAGAGCCCCAAAGTTTGGCCATCTCTCATTCCTGACCTGGGTCAGTTTGCATTTTTTATCCTTTCAATTCTACAAGCAACATGTAATTGGATTCTCCTTCCCCCCCCTACCATGTTCCCACGGGTTACAGCAAGTTAAATGTCCTTGAAGAAATAAAAGCCTTTCCTGAATTTAAATTTGCATTTCAAAAATGTTATGAATTTAAAAAGACGAGCAGAAAAAATGGATCCCTAGAAAGTGTTATATTGGTCTCGTTTAAGATGATTGTAAAGAAACAATCAGAAGAAGAATCAAACTCTTATTTATGCCAGTGTTGATTTCCATGCTAGTAGTACCTCATACCTCCTGGAGGCATTCAAGGCCAGGTTGGACGGGGCCCTGGGCATCCTGCTCTGCTGGGTGACAACCAGCCCCTGGCAGGCAATTGGGACTGAGTGGGATCTGAGGTCCCTTCCAGCCCCGGCCATTCTGTGATTCATTCTATTGCTGTAAATACGGAAACTTTGTCTATGTGAGATGGCATGGCATTTTTAGAGAAAGCCACGGGTGGATCTGTGAAGAGGGACAACACCGGTCTCTAGTGTTTTTTATTGGTTTTTATAGAGCATAGAAAGCAAAAGCCACAATATGCAGTTGACGACCTGCCTGATCCTGGGGGCATCCCTCACCACTTTGAGCCTCTGCTGCCCTTCTTTGGTCTCATTTCTTTGGTCTCACCTGCTTACCTTTGTAATACTTCTGACATGTGCTGCTACACTGGGACCAGTTATGAATATGCCTCCTGTAAACTATAGCAACCCCAACTCCCATTCAGAAACATCAGAAGTTAAATGCCCTGTTTGTATGCTCTGATTTTGAGCAATGTTTTCCTGGTCACAGCACCAAGCCTTAACAGTGTTTTGGGTGAACAGAACTTTGTTAGAGGGAAGGGCAGGAAACAAAAGAAAGCCTTAGCCTGGGAAAGCTAAACTAATAGCCATCAAGCTCCAGCTGTACTCCTCAGTTCTTAGGAATCACTTTGGATCCAGCCCTCTGCCTACAGACATGAGGGTGCCAAAGAGACACTGCCACCCACCTCCCAGGCCACGCTGTTCTTGCAGCATGGCCATGCTCAGAGCAGTTCAGTGAGATGTTCCAGGGCCATGCCTATCCTAGGATGTCAGCTTCATTCTCCCAGCGGGATCCTCAGGTTAGACACATGCTCCTGGTTGTCCCGGGCCAGCATTCAGTAGCTTTCATGCCATGGGTTTTGCCCTGGACTGCTGTGGCTTGCAGGAGTCTTGGGCTCCACTGCTTAGCAGTGCTACCTCTTGCTGGGGACTTGCTCTTGTCTGCGGTTCTCATGCTCTCAGGCCACCTCCTTGCCCTCTCAGGACCAACATAACACTGGTATGCAACTACAGCTCCCTGAGGAAGCTCCCTGCTTGCTGTCAGGGCCAATGGTTTCCCCAGCTTTTTGTTGTGCCCAGCTACCATTTTAACAAGCTTCTCAGGTGTACCAGCTGTCTCATGTATTTCCATTTTAAGAAGGACGTAAAAAATGCAAAGCTGATAGCTATTACTGATGTAATTAACAAAATAATGGCTTCAATGATACAACGGCATATGGTTCCTGCCCCAGAGAACTGTAACTCTCCCAATGGTCAAATGATGGGGGTGCAAACAGGAGAGTGGGCTAAATAATACTGGTAGGTAGTGAACTGTTGAAGTATTGACTTCTTTGCAATGGACAACGAGGTTAGTAGCATTGGCAAGGACTAGCAGATGACCACATGAATGTGACGGAAAGGGATGGAAAGGTGGTACAGCGTGAACTGGGTGTCTAAGTGTGGGCAGAACTGCATCCAGTGAGCGCCCTTCCTGACTGCTGGGGGACATCCACCAGCAGCTCACAGAAGAGCAGAACACCCAAGAATTCAAGTATATCACACTGGAGATAACACTTCATTAAAAAATAAAAATAAATAAAGACTACTCTGTGTGTGCAGGTGCCACAGCCTCCCTCCCTATCTCTCTTGGGTGGGAGAGAGGTTTTGGGACTTTGCAATGTCAGTGTGGGAGTTTCAACGGAGCTCTGTGTGGTTCTTCACTAAATAACTCCTATTTAAATCTGTTTCTTTACCATCAGAAGAATCATTACGGACAAATCCTATGCCCCTTTCTTTCATAAATGACTGCCATGAGTTCACTCATATGCATGGGTCCTGCACTGCTTAAAGTTAGTAACTTCAGGGAAATAAAATCAGGACCTTAGCCATTTCTTTCTCAGATTCTCATTTCCTGATTTCACTTCATGCTATTTGTAAGAGGAAAACAAGTGAGGTCTTCAACCTTTCTGACTGTGAGGAAATTCCTCTTTTTAATTGTGGGGGTGTTTTGCAGCAAATGGTTTAACTTCTACCCAGGTTGTCCTACATCTCTCATGGCTTCTCAAAATGTCTTGCTGCATGGGGCTCCCTATCTCCCACATTGTTCTACCTCCGGAAAACACTTCCATGGGCATAACTATTATGTCAACTGTGTTTTAAAATCGTAGAGGCTCTAAGCAATGCTCCTTGCTGTCAGTTCCCATTGCATTGCCATGAGGATGGAGACAGTCTCCTATTGCCCCTGCCAAATCTTTTCCATGGTGTGAAGGTGGCCTAGGACAGAGTTTAAATACAGAAATACAAACAGCTGGACATTCAGACAGGGGCTTAACTTTAGTCTGTCTCATAGTGTTGAGTATTAAAAAAAAAAATGTTTCCTGTTTATTGAGAAGTAGAACAAACAAGTACAGTGGAAATTTTGGCTTGCGTTGAACCAAAAACAACAGCAACGAAGAGTAGCATGGGGTCTTCTGGAGAATAAAACTACTTTTGTCATCGTCTAAAATATTTATCTAAAACAATATGTTTTAAGACTTTTGGGGGAGATAGAATTCAGCCCTCAAAAAAGCCTTCTTTGGTAAATTTTGTAAATTTTAAGATTAAAAATGCCTTTTTGTAATGAAAAGTGAAGAGTTGTGGTTGGCCAATACCAAGAAGAAACAGCATAGTATTTTCAAAAAGTACTCCTGTACTTTGAAGGTAAACATTTTTAGCCAAACCCTACCCAGATCTGTAAATAGATTCACTCTTTCCAAAGCAGGTTTCTAGAAATAAATAGCTGACACATGTGGCTGAAGGACCTGGCCCATTCAGTTATGCTGGAGTAGATAAGGGGCTTCTCCCTCATTTTTTTCATTGCTAAGAATTGTGCTTTTCTATCCTGCAGTGAAATGAGGGATCAGTTTTTCTGTGCCCCACCTCTGAGGAGGGGTGAACTCAATTGCAAACCTGATTTCCCATTATTTTCATCTTACCAGCATGAAGGAGCAGTTTATGAAGGGAAGCGCTACCAGCAGACCTATGAGCACTTCCCTTTTTTTGGCTTCCCACCAGAATGCTGAATGAGAAAGTGGTGAGAGTGGAATTACCTAAGCTGTGTGGCACAGTCTCTCGTGGACTAATTCCTGCTGAAATAAAGCCAGAATTATCCTCTGGATTTCAGTCTCTTGCTGCCCAAACAAACAAACAAAAAGACGGAAAACCCACAACAGTAAATAAAAGATTTTGGGTGAGCTAAGCATGAGGGGATGTACTTGTCACTAAACATGTCTTCAATTAATTGAGCTGGAGATCATGAATTGAGCTGCAGATCAGTTACACCATCACAAGTACTATCAGTGGGTTATTGCTGTTTCAGCACTCCTGCAGACTCGGGATGGGAAGGCCAAATCGTTGCCTTTATCTGCTTGCTCTGGTGAAAAGTGAAAAGCGAGGGACAGGTTTTTCAGGGATCGTCGTCAACGGCTGCAATTGCTTTCAACAGAGTTCACACCCAAAGGCAGGTCAGTGAGCATGATCTTCACTTCCATTGGAAATGTACAGAGAATGACGGAGATGAGATTTTATGTAACGCAGAGACCTGGTGCAGCCCTCAGCAGGCAATTTACCGGACCCTGTGATTTCACCTTGCATGAAGAAGCAAGGTTACTTCACTCAAAGCTCACTCCCACCTCTATAGTATCATCGAAACAAAAAGTTTCACATGATCTCTGCATCAGACATACTGGTTATCAATGGCACTGCAATGCACCCATGCCCATGGGAATGCAAGTTTTACAGCCAATGCATGCGTCATAAACTCACACAAAAACATGCTTTCTCTGTATTTATGGCCGCTGCCGTGCACAAGGCCTTATTCTTGGATTCTGTAATCATTCCCTTCTCTGGGCAGAAGCCGTATTACCCACAAGATAAATAAAACTGAAATAAATGCCAAGGAAATATTGGCCTCAGCATAAACTGTCTAAATTGCAGCTAGCTCAGCTGGCACCTTGCTTGTATAATAACTACTGAGCCCAAGTGTGATCCTGAATGTTCAGTCACTGCCACTTAGGTGCTATGGGGAAAGCTGAGCCTCGTCTCCCTGGCAGCTAATTCTCCAAAGTGTGTCATGAAGCTTAACACATGGAAGGGCAGGACTAAGCTTTACATCACTTTTTAACTCAACAACTCATTCATTCAAATAAGATTTACCAAGACATTTTGCAACTCTGCTGCATGCAGTCATCAGGGGCGTGTAACGAATATCTGATCTGCAGGCTGAGAGATTTAATTGGATGTAGATTGCCTTATGACCGTGGTCAGAAAGCAAACAGGGACTGAGCACCAAATGAGCTTGTAACAGAACGTGTCGAGGTCTCTGACTCAGTTGTTGTCTTACATAAAGGCTCAAGAATTGTGAAACCTTGGGAATTATGCAAGCAGGGTGTTTAATACTTTTATGGAACTTACAGGTCCTTTTTTGTACTGCTTGTAGTTCTTAATTACTTCTTATATTTTTAATACTTAAAAATCAGAAGTAAGAACTGCAGACAAATTTGACTTTGATATGGCTTCAGAAGAATGGAAAATTATTCAGGTTAGAACAGTCTAAAACAGCTTATTTTACAGTGCCATTTTAATTCATACAAAACATAATAGAAGAAAAAAAAACACAGGAAAAAAATAGATCATCGAAGTTTCTCATTTCTTACTGAAAAACTGTCAAAAGAGTTTAAACGAATTTAATTCTCAGCGATCCTATAAAAGCATTTCTGCCTCTAGTTGAAAGAATCTCCTATTCTGAGAAACCAAAATGCATTTATTTACGTTACCACCGAGCATTTCAGAAAGTTATAACACAGAGATACAACACATCTGTTTCCAGCCTGCAGTTTACTGAAAGTGTCACACAGATAAAGTAAAATATTTATTCCTAATTATATAAAAATCTAATATTGAAACTTGACACGTGGATTAACTGAAAGAAAGAACTTCTTTTTTCACACTTAGAAGTTCTAAACATATCATCAAGAGGGAAAATCAGAAACTTAAATATGCCCCATTATTGTTCAAAGCTGCTGAGTGCAAATGGGGTGAAAGAGATGGTGACATGAATTTTTGTACATGGACATATGCAGCTGTTCATTTTATAAAAAACATGGGAATAAAACCCAGTGAAAATGCATTTGTAAATGTAGCGTAAGTACCTAATACAAAGAAATGAAAGTCTGATCTGGAGAGTTATGGAAATTAACTTATTTTGACCCAGAAAATTGCTAAGCATTATTTCTGGTAATGCTGACCCAACCCTACTCAGTTCCTTAATACAGCCACCTTGGCCATGGAAATAACAGTCACTGGAATTAAATTTAATTCTTAATTACAGCTGTGTAGCTATTAGTGAGCTTAAGTTGTGTATTTGTTTTATTAGTTAATTAGTTGTGTGAAACTAAGAATAGTTTCAGGCACCTACAATTCAAGAAACTTGTAGATGTGGTATTTAGGGACATGGTTATTGGGCAACATTGACGGTAGATGGATGGTTAGAAGAGATGATCTTGGAGACCTTTTCCAACCTCAATGATTCTGTGATTCTATGATTCTACAAACTAAAAGTACCTGTATTGTTCAATACTAAGCATTGAATCTCCATTGATTTTATTTTTATAATCTGAATTGCTGTAACGGGGGGGAAAAGAAGGGTCATCTTTGTGTTCCTGTATTGCCAGTGTTATCAGTTTTCACTTAATCTGCACACTGAGCATCTTTAGGGTTGCAGCAATTCTTGCTTTCAACTCAGTAATTGTATTTCTCTGCTTCTTAATAGACACATATAGACAAAGCATGTCAATTTGAGTATTTTGACATCTCTGACATCTTTACACCTTAAACACATCAGTAATAAATCACTATCCTTATTTATTATGTCCAGCAAGAGCATTGGCTACAGTCTGGACATGAGTGTAGCAACTTATTTCTTCGTGAAAGGGATGATTAGGTCTCTGGCTCAAAGGTCCAAGATGACTAAAAAAAATTAGTGTGACTGCAAGGTTTACTCCTCCATATCTGTACAATGACTTACACTGATCTTTCATTAAAAAATAAGGAAATGTATGTATGTATGAACACATTAAAGATCACTTAGTTTTGCTGAAAACGGGTGTAACAATAATTAGCGCCGCTCTGCTCACCAATTTTAGCTAGTTTAATTGCATGTATTACAACACAGTCTTGCACTGTTTTAATTTGTGAATTTAGGCTTCCTCAAATATGAAAAAGACGTGAGAGGCGGAAAACAAAAATCAGATGTTTTGCTGATAGACTTTCTGCTCAGCTCAAAGAGGCTCTTTGGGGAGCTGGTGATACGCCAGCTGCCGACCCTTGCATGGTTTACAGACTAAAACCTAAATAATGTGAAGTTGTCATACCACTGCTCTGTATTTATGCAGTCTGGACTTTCTCAAGCAAAGTTTTCAGCTAGGAAGACCTTGGTGCTAAACACAGAAATGAAACAAAAGGATAAGGGCCAGTGGCAAAAAGCCACAAGTCCGCATGGCTTAGTGGGCCTCAGGCTTGGCTGGCCCCAGTTTTGGGTCACAGCATGTGTGACTTGGACAGGGAGAGCAAATGACAGGAGGGGCTGGAAATATATGTGTTTGGGGGAGGAAACTGAAGGAAGAAAACATTTTTGTTGTGGAGTAGAAAGGTCATATGGTGGAAATCCAACGTGAGCCTTGTGAAAGTCTAACTGCTCCATCTCCAGTGACTGCTCCTTCCTTAAGTAACTGAGGCTTCAATCAAGAGAAGTGTCTAAGTTTAGGCTTTGTTTAATGCTATCATGAAGTGCTTTGCTGAATCGGGGCTTATGGCACCAAGCTCAGAGCACAAGATTTATCCCACCTGATTTTAGGCATTTCAAAGCAGTATCTACCCCAGAGCTGGTGCCCACTTGTTATCAGCAGGGAGACACAAGCATTGCCAGGGTGCTGTTCAGTAGGCCTACTCTACATTAGGATAAGAAATACCATGCAGTAGAAATGTTAGGAAGCAGAGCTGGAAACAGTTAGATCCAATGTAAACATCTGCAACCTCCATATCTACCTCCACATACCCAAACCACAACAACCTCTGATGACAGATAAGTAGGAAAAAAAATACACTAGTTGTAATGTATCAGGCCAATCCTGACTGAATTTTTACAGTCAGATGGGCAAATGAAACTGAAAATTCTCTTCTTTGTGAAAAAGTTCCTGTTTTAATTGTTTTTAAGACAAACAATGGAAGGAAAGAATAGACCATTATGATTTCCATGTTTAAAGCATTGTTTCTTTCATATTTTCCTCTTCTGAAATTGCCTCTCTTCCTCCACTGGCTACTGAGGGTTCAAGACATTTTTTGCTGCGATATTCAACTCAGAACTGGTATTTTCTCTCAATGTTGTAGAGAGCTGATCTTCTTGTGTAAGGAGATGGGAAGTAAACTTCTGAGAATTACTGCAAATTTGAGAATGTCTGGACTCTCTATGGAAAATAACTGCAAGACCCTTAGTCCTTGTTATCTCTGAGTGTGCATATTTTTGTTTGGTTGATTAGCAATGGGACAGGATGATAGATGAGCTGGATACTAAAGCATCACACTGCTTCTCTGCCTCTGGGAAAATGCTGGTTCCTGGACAAACATTACCAAACTGGGAAGCTGCATGGTCCTCAGTGTAAAGCCATGGTGGAGTCGGGGAATGTGCAGCAGCTGCAAACACATCTGCAACTGCAGTTTTTGACAGTACAATGCAGTGGCAAATACACTTCAGTTATACATGACTAGTTGGTGCTTAATGTGGTCTGAAACCTAGGGAACAAGTCAGGGATGCAGAGGAGTATGGTGGGACTGTGGCATTGGTTGATGCCACCCATTCAAGCACTGATCTGGGGCAATATGTTGAGATTAAAATGGCTTGATATTTCCTTTTATGAATACTGGAAAAAATTACACAGCTCCAGAAAACAATTCATCCTATCCCAATAAAAAGACATCAAATACGTGGTTTGAATCGCTACCTGAATAAAGCAACCTCTCTATCAGCAAGAAAATCACCCAGATTCTTAGCTGAGTTGGACACTCCAGTCCTCATACATTGCTAATGTAAGTGATCTGCACTGCAAAAGTATTTTTATCTGCACTTCTGCAAAGCCTACAGGGATGTGGACTGTACTGAGGTGGCTGCTTCTGTGTGCTGTCACAGGGAGGCTGATAGCAGAGCTCTGGATTCAGTGAAATCTCAGATGGAGAATTCACATATAGGACCACAACACAGTCGTCTCTGTTGATGTTTAAAGCTTTCCAGTTCTAACACACATTACAGTTTCTACTACAAGCAGGAGCCTTGGAGTTACATTACAGTTGAACCTGGTAAAGGGTTTGTTTTACTTGGGGACAGATTCTGTCTGGGTGTTTTGCGGGACTCAAAGAAGAGGAAATGATTCATTGGCAAAGTGGGGAACAGACGCCTTGACTCACAGTTTCCTGATCTAACCACTAGACAGTTACTCTAGAAATTTCTTAGCATATCAAAAAGATGGATTAACTTCTTAAATCCTTAAACCTCAAGAAATGGTCATCCTGAATTATATGTCCAGACTTCTCATACTGCCCATTAAGGTAAAATCTGTAGGTCATATTCTATGTGTTTGTATAATGAGTGCCAAAACAAGAACATTTGCTTAACAATCCCATTGATGATAATGGAATCCAAATGCTACATTTGCTGCACTCACATGTTTAGGGGCTAGGGCTTTGGGAGCTGATATATCTTGTTTAGGTCACAAAATCCCAAACATTATAAACATTTTGCTGTTTTGCTTGTGCCTAATTCTGTAAGATACTGGATGTTTACCAAGAAACACAAAAAGATTAGATCTGCATGGAAGCGAATTATATATTCAATCAAATAGTTGTAGACTTTCACTTCCCTTTCACTAAACAGAATGTCTCTATATACCTGTAGTCACTGTAAATTGTTTCTATTTTATACAATGACAATTCAAATAGTGCCTTACGATACACGGATGCAGAAAAATAAAACAAAACAGCAATTACATTTAAAATGACAGTCATATCTGAGAGTCTTGAAATAAACTCCACTGCTACCAAGTTGTCTCAGAAATGCCATTTCTTTTATACATAATTTGCCCTGAAGAGAAAACACACTATTTCCAAAAATAGCCTACTTATGTTGACAAACCAGTAGACTTACTCCGTAGGACTTTTCCAGGAGCTTTCAGATTTCCCCACGGCTGAACTGCGGGCTGATTTAAGCGTTAGGATTGTGCCATCTGCTGTTAGAATTGCAAATTTCCCTGAATGCAAGCACTAGCTCTGACAATTCGGCTGTGCAGTGGCTGCAGTCTGTTCTCATGTCAGAGATAGATGATGGTGATGCTTCCTGCCATTCCCATCAGAGGCTTGAACCTTCCTAGGACCATTTAGGACCACTCTGAAGGGTTCCAATTCATGAGAGACATTTAAGGACGTCCTTTTGTCTCTCTTGTTAAGAAGCGATTTTATCAAATGCAGAATGACAAAGGTTTCCCAGAGATGTGGTAGATGTGTCATCCCTGGAGACAATCAAGGTCAGGCTGAATGGGGCTCTGAGCACTGATAGAGCTGTAGGTGTCTCTGTTTATAGCATTCATATCATCATAGAATCATAAAATCATAGAATAGCCTGGGTTGAAAAAGACCACAATGATCATCTAGTTCCAACCCCCTGCTTTGTGCAGGGCCACCAACCAGCAGCCCAGGCTGCCCAGAGCCACATCCAGCCTGGCCTTGAATGCCTCCAGGGATGGGGCATCCACAGCCTCCTTGGGCAACCTGTTCCAGTGTGTCACCACCCTCTATCTGAAAAACATCCTCCTAACATCTAACTTAAATCTTCCCTGTCTCAGTTTAAAACCATTCCCCCTTGTCCTATCACTATCCACATTTTACTAGATGACCTTTAGAAGTCTCTTGCAACTCAAATGATTCTTTGATTCTATGAAATAACATACAGGGCCTTATTCTGCCTTTAGAGGTCTCTTTCAACTCAAATGATTCTTTGATTCTATGAAATAACATACAGGGCCTTATTCTGCCATATACAATTTTCACTCCGCAAAATTGCAACTCCTTTCTGCTGTCCAGTTCCATGCACAGAGAAGGTGCAGAGAAAGATAAGGACCCGGCAGCCTGAGGCAGCATGAGCTTTTGTGCATGCTTTTCACAGAGCCCCTTGTGTTGAATGCATCATGTGCCTAATCCCATTGGTATGGGTCAGCCAGTGGCTTCCCATAGCACAGGTTACATCTTTGGTGCAGAGACCTCTGTGCTATCACCACAAAAACTGGGTTACCAGTGCAGTATCTCTGGGCAGCATTTTGTCCTGCTACACAGATCCTAAACCTGCATTTGGAACAAGATTTATCATGGTGACGGATTATGCGGCAGGGACATGAACTGAATGTTCTCCACTTGGGACTGGCACTTTTGGTCAGGGCTCAGACCACAGTCAGCACACACCAGGACTTGACTTCCAGGGCAGGCTGAACTCTCAATAACTAAAAAAAATTAAAAAAAATAATAGTAAAAAAAGAAAAAAGCACCAACAAAGTTTAAAATAAAATAAAATAGAAAAAAGAAAATAATTCTTGGGATAAACACTGTGCTCGGATGAATGTAATATGAGTTGGAGCTTAGGTGGTGCCACCACCACCACATCCAAGTGCCCTCCCCTAAGTGCTAACTTGGCAGTGGTGCTTTGATCAGCAGTGTGATAAATAAGCCTAAAAATGAGATGCTGGTGATTGAAATATAGTACCGGTTGCTGCTCTTGGAGCTCGTTGCAGACTCACGTCATTTGTAGATCAGTGTCTTAAAGGGGCTGCTTGTGTGTGAGAGTGAGAGGATCGAGAACAAGGAATGAGCTCCCAGCACTAACGCTGTACTTCAGTTCCCATTCTTTATAAGCTGCTGAGACTACAGAGCTACAAAAGATTAGACTGAACAAGAGAAGTATTTACTGCTGAAACTACACTCAACCACAGATCTCTCCCATCTGACAACATGAACACAACTTCATCCACCACTTCATTGGGAAGATTGAAAAGCACTGCAGATTTGGGCCACCGGATTCCTCACAAGTGAAGCTTCTCAGTCCTAACATTTTGACTGAAGGGACGTCTTCCCAGCAGGCAGAGCAGAAGTGGTGCAGCTAGTTTGGGGAGTCGGGTGGTTGGCATACGGGTGAGCTCTTTACGAAGCCAAAATTGCACTTTGAGAGACACAACTAACCTGAAACTTTTTAATTCTACTCTTGCTTCCTCCTGTAATTACATGAGAGTGCCTCATACCACTGACGTATTTACCTACTGACAATGTTAGGAGAATAAACATCTTGTATCTTACTCGGACACAGAATAGTGGTAATAGCTAATATGAGGATTTAGATACTGAGAGTTGCAGACAGTAACGCTGAGACTCACAGGGACAGCAAAGCCTGGTCTTGCCCAGAAAACTTGTCTTCGTAGCCCATAGGCTTATGGGCATCATCCCCTTAAGTCTTTGGCCTAACTCCCCACAGTTAGTGCTTTGCCCCAGCTCCTGTATCCTTCCCACTGGAGCAGTCTCTGCTATCCCACCAAGCACAAAGAGTATCACTTCACCAAAAACAGCAACCCACACATAAAACCCATGGGTATATGGGGGGGGGGGGGGGCAATTGCTGTGGAGAAGGAGTTGCATCCACTGTTTTCTTCATGATGGTATATGGCTTCCAGCTTGGTCATGGGCTCCAGCTCCCTCTTCAACCCTGGCGTGGGGTTTTATCTCACAGTCTGAGCTACAACATCTGTCAGCATAGAGAGCACGTGGGTTATTTATGAAACCAGAGCTTTTGAGTAGAAAAACCATGAATGTTTGTGTAATGATGCTGGGAATCCCGAGTGCTGCTTGCTGCCTACACCGGTGACAGTGCAACTTCAGGTAGTTTGCTCTGGGTAGTTTTGCAGGCAAACTCATGATTTCTCTGCCTTTAATGCTGAAAACACTGAACACAAGGCAGGTCTGGGCAACCAGAACAAATAGGCATGTACCTACAAAGCACCATGTAGACAGCCCCTGAAAGCCACTTCTATTCTTAGGAGGTATACCAATAATAGAAGAAATCAAATGCATCTATAATAATTCTTTTCACCCAGTCCTTCATTACTGCTAACAGTCAGTACAGAAGCAGTTTTAAATCTAGTGCCCGTACCTGCTATACAAATACAGTGAGACAGACAACCTGAAATCTATGCAGCAAGCACAAATCCCTTCAGTGTCCTCAGAAAGATTTAACTTTTAAGTGCCCCAGATCCTCTGTTAATTGTGAAAACAGACACAAGTTCTTGACGATGCTGTGATATGTTAAAACTGACTGCACAAAGCACTGCAGAAAGGTTAATTCTCCTGTGCAGAGGCGGGCACTGAGCACAGGGCACTGACCTGCTGGCCTGCAGCAACTCCTGCTGGTTTGTGTATGTCATTTACTTCAGTAACCTAGCAAACATCTATGAAAGAAGCAGTGAGCTTCATCTTAACACCAAAATGTGAGCAACACTCTTTGTGTTACTCACACATTTTGGCTCCAAAGCCTTCCTGAGGGCAATGGCTTCTTCTGTTCAGTGTGCCAGTCACAGCTCTCCAAGTGCAGCATTTCATAGCAGTAAATTATCGCTCATTTACTCTCTGTTCACTGTGTTGCATGACAGTTTGGAGTAAAGCAAGGACTGATATTTATCTTTAGGTTTTAGGAAACTTCCCCGTAGTCACCATTGTCTTGAAGAAATGTATACGTGCTGCTTATCTCAGATTAAGGGATTTAGGAAATTCCTGAAGAGAGAACTTGAACTTCCCATCAAAGAAACAGAAAATTACCAGCTGGTTTCTCAGACAGCTGGATCAGAGACAGCCTGAAGAGCCGTGAGACCAAAAATGCATGTAAAGAATGTAATAACAGCCCTGTCTTCTGCTGCTAGACAAACCCATTTTTTAAATCATATAAAATATTTACAAAGGTATGCGGTAGATTGCACTCAGCTTATTTTGTTCTTGTTTCTGTCAAGGGGAGGGGGATAAATTGTACTGCCCAGGTCCCAGATCTCCTCTGCTGATGGGACACACCAGTGCTGCTACACACTCCTGCAGGCTTTCAGCCAGGGAAAACAAGGGGGCACGAGTGACCTGTGGTGTGCAGCAGCTTCTTTATGTACTGCTTCACAGGGATGCAAACTTCTCACCTTCAGGAGTTAACCATGCATATTTCCATGTCTGCTTCTGCTTTGCTCTTGAGGCCTTGATTTTATCTTTAAACGAGCGGTGATTACAGTTCTCAAGATGATCGTGTTCTGCTAAACAAGTTTCTTTGTCCCATACTGTAGCTGACAAATGTGCTAGTGAAACAATTCTATTATGCATTAAGTTCAGTTTTTGCCTCCAACTTTTTCACTGTACCCTTTGAACTAACATTGTTGCATTAATGCCTGCTATGATTTTGTCCACCACACATGTCATTGCTATATCCTATGAAAAGCAATTGCAGCCGACCTTACTTCTGGCTTCCTTTTCCCTTTTGAAGCAGCTTTCTTTGACTGGTCTTAATTAACGCCTAAGCTGGGAAAATGCCTTCTTTCCGCCTGGTGTTCCTATTTCTTTGTTTCAATTTCACTTGTATGGCTGAATAGATGTTTTCAGTATGTTTCTTAAGAAAATGAAAGGAAAATTGAAGTTTATGCAATTTTATTTTTGTAAAAGAACCCAGGTTCTGGTTCTGCTTTGACTACATTACTGTTGCATGTTTATTTGACTCAATTTCTTCTCCCTATTCTGAAAAGCCAAGTAATGTTATTAAAGTTCTCTTCCAAGTCAAAGACTTTAACAACCCACAAAGGTGGATCACTCACCAACTGACAGCAGCATCTAGAAGAAACCAAGCGAGTGTTAAACATATTTACTACGGGAATCAACTAGGAATGGTATTCCAAAGACCTATCATTAATGAAAACCAGATGAAACAAGAGACTGAAAGCCTATTAGATCACTAATAAAAATCTAAAAAGCTGCAAACCTCAGAGCAGACACAGATGTCAAAGGAAATACCAGCCTGCCAGGCTAGATACCAACTTGACAAGGAATTAATCATCTTATTTAATAGGCAATACCTAGCTGCGTGGGCAGCCATGCCAAAGGCAGCAGCTGGGTAATGTGGGCATTACTTCTCATTACTGGCCACTGTTGCAATTTGGCCAGGCGTGCAGCCAGCACATGCCTCATATTCCTCATCAATAAGCTATGCAAGCTTGGCAGGTCCTCAGCTTCACATGTGTCCATGAGAAGCCTCCAGTGCAGCATGGCTTCATATGGGAGAAAAATGGGAACTGTGTGAATGTGCTGGAAAACACAAAAATGTTATCAGTTCAGCTGTTGTCTATTGATAAACCTTGCAGTTTGGTGCCTTTTTGAACCTGTAAATAAGGCTGGAAGATCATCTCCACCTGAAAATGAGCTTTAGTGCAGCAGACAGAGGGTGGAGTTGCAGCTCAGGGACACACCTTCACTCTGCACCACATTACCTGCAAATGCTTATAACACAGACCTGAGCTTCGATCTCAGCCTCATCTCAGCATCCCTCAGGAACAACTGGTACAGAGCTCAGGAACTGGCTGTGGAATGGAGAACTGCTCCAGGTTGCCTCAGACCAGTACAAAACCCATTGGGCAGTTACTGAACGTTCTCCCAGCTTCAGAGCAAGGAGGATAAGGAGGACAGCTTTATGAGAACAGTCTGTTCTGAACAACCTAGTCACCGCTGGGTGTTTCTAACAGTAAGGGGAAGGCTCATTCCCTCCCTGTACTCAAGGCTTTCAGAACAGCCGTAACAAATAAAGCTGGCCTGTCTCCTCACAGCTGTAGCTTTCTAAACTGTCAGCTCAGGAAAGCTGATAAAAATGCATTAAATACTGCAAAGGTCTTCTTGCTGCCCCTCAGAAGGTGTTTCTGCTGAGTCAGTTTAAAAGCTTCCTCTGAGCATCTCTGGCTTGTTTGAAATCACTCATTTTTCTGTCTCATCTGGTGCTCTTGATTAAACACGAGCAAGGCTGCAGATGTTCGGCTTCAAGGTTAGGGCATTCCCCTTAGCTGCGACGGGTGAATCCTTAAGTCTATTGCAAACACATTAGATCAGGATCTTATAATTTCTGTGAGATGTTATTAAAAGAATTTAATTCCTTCTCAGGCACTGAAGATTACACCTATTTAGTCAGTGTACGGGAAGTGTAGATGGATTTGCAATATATAGGTGGTTCCACTTCCTGATTGTTGCACTGTCTTTGTGAGCATGGAGAACAACTTCACATCAGATTTTTGCCATTACTATACATCATGCCTAAATAGAAAATTATCTTCTCCGGCTTGCAATCAGATTTCAGGCTATCCTTATAACATGGCTTCATGATAATCTGTGCTATTTTCATAGACCAATTCTCTAGGTGGTATGTTGCCAACTATGCCTGTATTAATATTAGAAGAAAATTTATCATGATGATCTTTTTTTATCTTTGAAGATGAATGCCATGACAGGCCATCCACAATAAAGCAATTGCCTTTATTTTGTGGGGGAAAAAAATAGATGATATGCTCTCCAGGTTCAGTTTTGGAGAGACGCAGCATTATTTTAGACAGATCCTGGAGTGCATTAAAAAAAGTGTGGCCAGCAGGTCAAGGGAGGTGACCCTCCCACTCTGCTTGGTGAGACCACATCTGGAGTACTGTGTCCAGTACTGAACTTCTCTGTCCCAAAAAGACAGGGAACTTCTAGAGAGAGTCCAGCAGAGGGCCTCAAAGATGATTTAGGGCCTGGAGCATCTATCTCCCTTGTGAGGAAAGGCCAAGAGGCCTGGTACTGTTCAGCCTGGAGGAAACTTATGGGGGATTTATCAACATTTGTAATTATATAAAGGGTGAGTGTCAACAGGATGGGGCCAGGCGCTTTTTGGTGATGCCCAGAGACAAGACAAGGGGAAACAGGCAAAAACTGCAACACAGGAAATTCCATCTGAACATGAGAAAAAACTTCTTTGAGGGTGACAGAGCACTGGAACAGGTTGTCCAGGCAGTTTGTAGAGTCTCCTTCTCTGGAGATATTCAAGACCTGCCTGGACCTACTATAGGGAACATATCTTAGCAGGGAGGTTGGACTCAATGATCTTCAGAGGCCCCTTCCAACTCCTATGATTCTGTAAAATTCTTCTAAGAAAACAGTACCAGGGCTCAGAGTAGAAACACAGACATCTTGAAAGCTTCAGACCATGAGATTAGTCAGTACTGAACAACGTTCTTAAGATCAGCAGGGTGAGAGGCAAACAAATTGGATGGATTATCTCTGGGATCCGTGTTTAAATGGGACCATCCAATCCCAACAGTAGTGCTCCAAGTAGCACTATATATACCCTCATAGCTCTTTACTATGTATTCAGTATTCCTCCTTCCCTCCTGAAGACTTATTCTCCCCATAAAGCTTCTTGGCACATCATCTTATTGATAATCAGCCCGTGTTTTTTTGGAATACACGTTATGCCTTCTTATTATGCTTCTAAAAACTAAGCCTATCCAAACCAACAGGAATTAGGCACAGATATGAAAATATTTAGTCTTTCTTCCTTGAAGCACTGATAATTTAGTGGAACGGTCACTGATGAACCTTCCCCACTGCCTTCTTGCACAGGTTTGCAATGGTGACAATCAGTTACAAGAGTCTGCATATTTTTCGCTGTTCACAGGACTTCGTTTAGCCAGTATATCAAAATACATACAATTATTTGCCATTACTGCACTTAACCATCCCCAAGCTCAAGACAGTGTTAACAGGACAGCACTGTGTGATTGCTGTGTGCAGTGGGTGTGCACCCGGGGCACACATTCTTCTTGACTTCAGATGTGCTATGCTTCCCATTGTAACACTGGTTTTCAAGGTTTTATTACTTTGTCTTAGAAATGTTAACTGTTAATTGTATTATGGTTGTATATTAATTGACTTTTTTTTTTTGTCCTTCATCAG
Organism: Perdix hodgsoniae; assembly: GCA_035772895.1. Lineage (NCBI taxonomy): Eukaryota > Metazoa > Chordata > Aves > Galliformes > Phasianidae > Perdix > Perdix hodgsoniae. The sequence continues at coordinate 1,444,549 of JAPSGF010000024.1, read as the reverse complement.
TGAAAGCAGAATCTGCACCTGACAGCATACAAGGACAGCATGTCCTTGAATTATCAGGAACAATTAAATCAAAATCAAACCCTAATCATAGAATCATAGAATCATTCAAGTTGGAAAGATCACATCTAGTCCAACCATCAACCCGTCCCAACCGTGTCCACTAACCACATCCCTCAGTGCCACATCTCCATGGTTCTTGAACACCTTTAGGAATGGTGACTCCCCCACCTCCCTGGGCATCCCATTCCAGTGCCTCACCAGTTTTTCTGAGAAGAAATGTTTCCTAATATCCAACCTGAACTTCCCCTGGTGCAACTTAAGGCCATTGCCTCTCATCCTGTAACTGTTACTTGGGAGAAGAGGCCAACCATCACTTATCTAAGCTTCCTTTCAGGGAGTTGTAGAGAACAAGGTCTCTCCTGAGCTTCTCTTCTCAGAATAAACAGTCCCAGATGGATGGACCTGTCTGCGTTAAGGGATGAAGAAAAATTTCAGTAACAATTGATTATAGTTTTATAATCACTGTTTACAGTCATAGTTTTATAATCATTGATACTACATAATTTGACTTTAGAATGAATTAACATTTTGCAGAGCCACTGGGACCAGTGGGGGACAGAAGGGATGAACAGCCACAGGACAGATGCTGGGCTGTTAATTCAAGCAGAAGACAATGATTCAAATAGGTATTTCCTAGTCAGAGATGCTGTACCTCGCAGGTTGAATAACAGAAACCAAGCCAGAAGAGGAGGAGGCAAACTGAAGGGACGAATTTATTGACAGTCACCTGCAGTTTCTTTTACTAACTTCATCTTTTGCTGCACTGAGCCGAGTCCTACACTTTAAGGGCCAGACTTAAGGGCCAGACTTCAGCAGCCGCATCTCACTTGTGTGAGACCCACCAGTCGTGGTGTAAGTGCAGAGGAGGCAAAATATACTCCTAAGGAGGTGGAGGATGAGAAGAGGATGATCAAGAAAAATAAGCTAAAAGATCCTAAAGGCAGATAACCTGGGGAAAACATCTCACATGCTCAAATGAAAATTTCAGTTTGTCCTCCCATGACAGTACCTTGCCCTCCCTCTTCTCTATTTTTCTCTTTTGTTTTCTTCTCCCCACCCCTCTTCTCAATGGCTCCTTGTCATTTCCCAGCATGTTATCTCTGCCTTAGGAACACCATATCCTCGAGGCAAAAACTTTATCTCCTTATGTAATTGTAAAACACTGTGTGCTACTTTGGCACTCGGCTGATGCGAGAATGCCAGAACTGCAGAACGCTTTTATGATGCCGAACTTTGCGTCTGAAAATTCCTACCAAGACAGCATCTGTGAGATTATCAGTAACAAAATACTGAGAGACGTGGCCAATGGCATGAGGTAGGGAGCACAGGTACAGCAAATTGGGAGCCCCGCTCTGCTGCATGCTGAAGTATGAAGCCAAAGAGGAATCGCCTCCAGTGCTCAGGTGTGTTGATGCATCCCAGCAGCCAAACATCCGCATATCCTGGAGTGGTGGATAAGTCAAGGTCTTAATTAAAAGAAACTAGGTGGTTAATTATTTTTTCAGTTTGGGAATGCATGTCTGCCAGTGATTCCCAGCCACTGCCCTGTGGGTGGGCTGTGAGACTGCCTCTTCAGGGCAGCTCTGCTCTGCATACAAAGCTGTGAATCCCTCCAATATAGGGCTGATCTCCTGACATCCCAGAGTCAGTGAGGCCACCATCAGACCAGGGTGCCTTTGCTGGAGGCTACAGCTCCACTCTCTGCAAGGCTCCTTCCCAGGCTGTGGCCCCCAGCTCTCACAATCACCCCCACGCCTTCCCAAGGCCCAGTCACCAGCATACAAAGGTATGTGACTGTGTCAGTCTCTCTCAGTATCAGTGCTGGTGTCAGGGAGCTTTGTTTCATTGTCTACTCATTAGTTTTGCATATGGTGTTTGCAATGGGATGATTGCAAGTCTCAAAGCAAGTGGTGCTCTTCAAGACGAGCCTGGACTTCTTTCATGGCTCATGTGAAGTAAGTATGTTGAGCAACATTTGTTCAAGTGTGAGCATGGTCTTAACACAGTCATACAAGCAAATTTTGAATGTGATCTCATTAGTCATCATGCATACCAAGTGACATACTCAGTCACTTTGTGTGTCTGTCACACACACAAAAAGCCTCTAGAAATGATGCTCCAGGCTTTAAACACAGTTTTTTCCCCAAGTAAGAGTCTTCGAGGAAATTGTTAACACAGTTTGCCATGAGACATCCAATTGAACGGGACGGCCATTGGATTTTGGGGACTGTGTCTCTTCAGAGATTTTTTGGGTTAATAGGTCAGTCCAAAAGAAGAGCTTTTACAAAGATGCAGTGCAGTCATCTTCTTTAGGTGACATACGAAAATACATATTGCCTGATACATACCAAAATAAATTTTCCCACATTTATAGAAATATCACTGTGAACTGGAGACACTTTTTATATTTTGTCTGAGTGGCTTAACAGCACCAGAACTAAAGACTCCAGCTCCAGAGCAGGCAGGTCTTTTCTACCTTCTCAGATTAGGTGGTACTCTTGGAACACCATTGCACAATTATTTTCATATAGCTGTCTTGGATGAGAATTGATTTTGTAGCTATCCTGGAAGGTGCTGGGACTTGGTAATTGCCACCTCAATCTGGAGTCTTGATCCCCTGTTGCAATGTTGTTCTAATTAATTAGAATAGCTAGCCTCAGGAAGCTGATTTCTTCATCCCTCCTTGCAGCAGTGTTTTTAATCCATTCATGCTGGGAAAGCTCTTTCCCTCATAACTTATGCTAAGATTAGCTGAGCTGGGTATGTGTCAGCTCCTCATGCTTGTGGACAGTGCTTGTGGCCTCTGGTGTGTCCTAGACAGCAGGACAGCATGACACATTATCATTATCTCAGGGCTTCTCACATTTTTCTCTTGGATTTACCTTTGGAAGGACACAGCCCACATATCCCTGGGAATATGTGCAGAGGAACAAGGTTGCTGTGCTGGTGGCCTAGATAATTTCCCTAAGGTTCCTGGAGAATCGATCTGATGGGAGCACCACTTCTTCCATTCTTCTATCAGCCTCTCACACAATATATAAACTTCACTTTTTCTACTGTTTTCCATATAATTTTATGTATTCATTGTGTGCATTTCCCATAAAACGTTCCCTTCCAACAGACTCCTTTCTTTCCTTCTGGGACAACATTTGTTTGAAGTGATTATGTTAGGGAAAACTTTGTATTAATGCTTATTAGTAATAAGGTGATTCATACTTCCATCTCACAGACCAAGCTCTTTTTCCCCTTCCCTTTGCACATTTGTGCATGTAGTGCTGTGACTGGGCATGGCCCAAAGAAGTGCCTTTGTGCCTTGTGCATGAAGAGCCTCCCTGTTTCCTTTCTTAACGAACACTGTATGTTTCTGAGGCTTCCTGTTGTCACTGTGGGGGAAAGTGCCACTGTGTTGTCCTTTCTGTCATTATTAAGACCAATTTGCTTTGCAGCTTCTTGTTTCTCTGGCAGCCTCTTGCTCTGTGCTAAATCCATTCATTCTCATCTCACAAACATAGGCTTGTCCCTTCTCATTCACCTGGTTCCCGGGCGTTTGGGAAATGTCTCCTATGCTGTTACTGGGACAAGACTGCATGGCACAGCCAGGATGGCCAGAATATCTGCTTCCATTTATGGAAATCTGATTCAGAGTTAATGAAACTTGGTACAGACTCAATTCCCATTGGGTTTTCCATCTAAGCTGCTGACTGGGTCCAATTTGCTTATCCCAGGATCCACCCTATGCTTCTGTACATATTTTCCCAGAGCAAATGGTGGCCAGAAAGGAGGATGGTGATCAGAGTGGCTGGTGTGGGCTGAAAGCTGCATCTTCCAGGGGATGCTGAAGGACATGGAGCCTTCCTGCTTGGTTTTCATCTTGTTGAAGGTTTGCTGAAAAGTGATGAGCACAGGGATATTTTAGAATCATAGAATCATTTGAGTTGGAAGGGAGCTCTCAAGGTCATATAGTTCAGCTCCCCTCCAAAGAACAGCGACACCTACAGCTCCATCAGAGCTCAGAGCCCTGTGCAGCCTGACCTTTAGTGTCTCCAGAGATGGGGCATCCAATACTTCTCTGGGCAACCTGCGCCAACTGCCTTTACTGTAAAAACGAAAACAAAAACAGTTTGCTTATATTCAATCTAAATCTCCCCTCTTTTAGTCTGAAACCGTTTCCCCTTGTTCTATCAAAACAAACCCCACTAAAGAGTCTGTTACCTTCTTTCTTACAGCTCCCCTTTAGATATTGAAAGGCTGCTATCAGGTACTCCTGGAGCCTTCTCTTCTTCAAGCTGAACAGCCCCAGTTCTCTCAGCCTGCCTTGCAGGAGCAGTGTTCCATCCCTGGGATCATTTTTGTGGTCCTCCTCTGCACACGCTCCAACAGGTCTGTTTCTCTCCTGTACTGAGGACTCCACATCTGGATGCAGTACTCCAGGTAAGGCCTCAACCAGCACAGAGCAGAACTGCAGGATCACCTCCTTCACCCTGCTGGCCAGGATTCTTTTGATGCAGCCCAGGATACAGTTGGCTGTCTGGGCTGTGAGGGCACACTGCTGGCTCATGTCCCATCTTCCAGCACCCTCAGGTCATTTTCAGCAGGGCCGTGCTCTATCCTTTCATTCCCCAGCTTGTACTGATTGGAGGGTTGCTTCAACTCAGATTTTGTTCAGCAGTAACAGGTTGTAGGGAGGTTCTTCAGAAAGTGGTTTTCTGTTTGTTGTTTTTAAATTTATTTGGTTTTAATTATTTTTAATTCATTACATGTTCATATTGCCTTATCTTATGGTGTAACCCAAGGTGAAAAAAAATATTTCCATTTTTGCACTAGGAATAAGAACTAGGAAACAATTTAATTGAATTACTTCTTAAGGCTGGAAATATTTTTCTGTTCACAGAGCCTCTGGCAGGAAGGGGTAGTTTTGCTTTCTTTTATTTCCAGTATCCAACCCGTTTTGTTCCAGTTTTCTGAAAGGCAAAGCCTACCTTCTTCTGCATCTTTATTCACGTTCTTAAGCGAATTAGCTGATCCCCAGTGTGTGAGACACATATCAGCTCCTCTTGGGTTTCCTGGGCTGGATTTGCCCAGTATTGGTGTCCTGCTAAGGAAGCAGGCAGTGTGAGGTGGGATGCAGGGCTGTGCCTGGAGCTGCAGATGCACTCATGGCATTGTAAATTAAACCTGCAGCCAGCTGGTGGCACCCAGAGCAGAAAGCAGAGCTCCTTATTTGATAAGACACTTATTGTACGAGGGACTGCTCTTTTGAAAGGTAGGCGTTTCAGGGTGCTGTCTTTATGGCTTTGAACACATGGGTTAAATTTTCATGATAATTTTTAACATTCAGCCCTATCTCTGCACCTTCTTTTTTTGTTACTTTATGTAGAAAGAAATTAAACACTGGCACAAAAGCACAACGGTTTCAGAGCAATCATCAGAAATATAACCGTAGGTTACATCAGATGGAAAAAAAACACGCAGGGTGTGTGTGGGGGAAATCCTGTTCCACTGGGTTGCAAACCAAATGGCCCTGAACTAAAAATAATCTTTCTATTGTTCCACAGAATGTGAGTACAAAATAATATGCTAAGTCTGATACCACTAAAAGTCCTGATTTTTTTTTCCCTGCATATATTTAATGTATTTGGAATCACGCTGGGGACAGGATCCAGTTCGTAAATTCATCGGGTGTAGACGTGTTCTCCCTGCACAAAACTACATTTTTCATAAGGAAAACATTACCCCGACAAAACTCATTTCTCCTTAATGAGTCCATTAGGTTAAGTGAAATAAATCATGGAAGTTCCTCCTTTTTCTTTTTTTTTTTTTTTTTTTTTTTCTTTTTAGAATGGCTGAACAGCCTGATAAAAAGGCTTGACTAATTCAGTGTCCTGAGGGCTTCCAGGGGGAAGAATAGGGAAGGGTGAGGTGGGGCCCCTCAGCTCTACAGTCTGCAAACAGGGCTGGATAAAGGCAGGATTTAACATGAAGCTCAGGCTAGAATAATGCTGCTCCACTAAAAGGAAGCTGAACTCGGTAGAATTGATGGTGATGAAAGGAAGGGAGTTGCTGCTGTTACCAAATAATGGTGGAAAAGCAACAGGTATTTCAGGTTTGGAAGAAGACCTTCACAGATCTATTTGGTGATCAAGGGTCAGTGGTCAGATTTGGTACACTTGCACTCAGCAGCCCATTAGGAAGGATGCAATGAGGTTCTGGAGTTCCAGGTGGGTATTTAGGGCTGAGGAGCAGTCAACGTGATGACCCTTGGGATACAGTAAATACTGTCAGCAGCATATTTTTAACATCTCAGTCACTTATGGAAAGGAAATAGGATCTTCGCCTAGCAGATGAAATATCATTTAAGTAGGAAATGTTGTGCTTGTCTGGTAAAAGTATATAGCAGTCAGATTGGCCAAACATTAAAAGAGAGTGCTATATTTTTTCCAGCTTATAGCTTGCTCTCATTTCTATGGGGAAAAAATCCAGGAACATGATCCTGCCCTAGCTGAGACTATGCCGTCAGAGCAAGTGTAGGTATAGAGTATAGGTTGTGTCTTCCCTTATTCTCTGTTGCACTCCAAATTTCCCCTCTGGAGTTTTCCTAGCCCCAGTTTGTTCTGGCTTATGGCAGCCCATGGGAGGGAGATGTTGCGTTTCCTTCATCCTGACACCTCCTCATCTCTCTGTGTGCATCAAACTTGCAGAAGCATCTTGATGTAAAGAGACACTAATAGGAGGTGGGACGTCTCTTACAGTCTGTGTTTGTCTGAAAAATGGCATAAAAGCCTCCTCCTTCCTGCCTCATGGTCTGGCACTGTCATTTCTGTTGCTGATGATGGCAGTCTTGCTAAAAGTAGCTTTACTTGGGAGCTCATTGGTAAATTCTTTACAAAATGGTGACTATTTTGTTATGATAATTGGGAAATCAACTAAGTTTTGTTGAGTTTGGAAAGGAATATTGTGCTTCCCCCAGTTGCCTCTTTCTGTACTCATCCTATAACACTGTTTTCTTGAAGTCCTGTGTCATGTAGCAGGTTTTTGCATCAGAAACTCCTACCAACCCCAACATTTTATATTACACAAAGACACAATCTATTTGGATTTTCACACATTTCACTGGACAGATGCATATGCTCAAAAGGTAAGACTAGTGTAAGCTTGAGATCTTCCATATCTAAATCCATTTTTTTCAGCAAAATTCCCCTGGTTTTACATTTTTTTGTTTCTTATCCTACACGAGAACCCGACTCCCTCCCTGTCAGAGGCAAGATGCATGTGAGCACCTCCAGATGCTTTGCCAGTGTGGGGGTGGGTGCCTATAGTGCACTTTGATGCACTGTTCAGATCAGACCTTTCTGAGACTTGTGAAACTTAGCTCTGAAATCTGCAAACTGAACCAGGGAGAGGAGTGCAGTACACTGAACTCCTGTTAATTACAGAGAATTAAAATAAGCCTTCTCCTGTCTCAGCTGCTTTTGTGAGACAGGCTTGCTCTATTTGAAAACTAACTTTGATCCTAGACAAATAGGATAAATCACAAATATGTCTGCTTTGGAATAAATCTATGTGGTGTTTCTAGATTAACATTCATAAAGGCTCAGCTAACACTAATTAATTTGGAATAAGTTAGCTCAAACTGGAACAAGGCCATCAATTCTAGCCCAGATGTGTATTGGGTGTTATTTAGCTATGTCTTTCAATGTATCATATATATATTAAAATAATTTTATGTGTATATATGTTTACACATACACACACACTCACATATATTCCATAATGCATTTTTTACTGATGGTCTTCTACATTCCAGTCAATGGGCAGCTTGTAGTGTTGGTCAACACCAGGGAGGAAAAGCTTTAGAGTTTATGGAGCATCTTTCAAGAGAAACCTGTTGGAGACTGCTCCTTATTTGATCTTTCTTTATTAAAATAACTTATCATACCTGTTGATGGAGAAGTCAAGGGAAGAATGAGGAACATGAGGCTGAGTAATGCTGTGGCACACTCATGCCATGGTGCTTGTTACTGTATGAAAATGGCCTGAGGCATTGCTGTGTCCTTCTAGATCCATGTAAACCAGTTACTTTCATTAAAAGTAGCCTGTCGTATGACTGGCTTTTATTTGTTAAACATAAGCAGGGTCTTAACTGTTGCTTTTGGATTTGCTAATTGGAAAGGGGATGAACATTTGTAAGTTTCCCTCCTCTACAGTCTTAGGAATGATAAATGCAAATCTTACAGAGCTGGTGCCTGAATTATAAGGTGGGCTTTCTGTCTTGACAGATAAGTCTATTTTTGTAGACCAAGAGCTGTTACATTCATCACTTGCGAGTTTGGAATAAAATGTGCCCAGGAAGGCTCTTACAACCACTCACAGAGTCCAGCAGCCTCCTGCTCTCTCAGTTAGCACTCTGTGGTCTCCATGTCAGAACTATTGCCCTGACTCCTTTTCTCCTCCTGCTGAGATGTAACAAATGCCTGTTAGATCTTTCTTTGTGCATCTCCTGGATGCTGACGCCTAGGAAGAAGAAGAAAGCCAAGTGCTCAGATAAGGAGGTGTTGAAATATTTGCCTTGTGTGGAGAAAGAGAAATTGCAAGAGGAGGAAGGTAACAGAAGTTCTGGTTGTTCTGTTACCTGATTGATACTGCCAGAAAAACATGGGATGAAATACTTGAAAAGGAAAGTGTTCTCCACCATTTTAGTGTTCTATGTTACAAGGAAAAATGGGCATTTTGGAAAAGACTTGTGTTATCTGCTTGTAACTACATGTAACTACACAGACAAGGGCTATGTGCTTTCCTGCCACACTTCTCAGACCCATTCTGCATTCGCAGTGCTGGCAAACCTGTGGATGAGGAAGCATATCTGGTGTGGCCAGAGGTCCACTCAAAGCAGGGCCCTGTCTTCCTGCTCTGTTTCTTTGGCTTCTGCAATATTGATCCACGCTGCAGCGTTTTGTTGGGCCCATGACTGAGGATGGTAAAAGCCCAGGGATAATATAAAGCCAGTTTCTAGCACACCTACCATCAGAGCCAAGATCTTTGGTTACAAGTAAAGCCGTAAAGAAATCTGGCAGAGGCAAGCAAGGGTCAGGCAGCTATAATTTCACCAGAAAATACACTGCACCTAATTTTCTCCTGTCTCTCTCCCCCCACTAGGGGTCACATTGTAAACGATCACATCTAAGCTCTCCCGGGCTTAAAAGATTATTATGTGATTAGAGTGGTGGGGAGAGCAAGAGGAGCCGTCAGTGCTGAATGGGGTCATCCTTGTGAGCTCCAGGACCAATGAGTGCCTGCAAGGGCATGGGAGGGTGATGGGAACAGCAGAGGCTTTCTTCAAATGGCTGTTTAGTTTTTTTGGACAGATGAACCAGCTGAAGTGTTTCACACGTTCTGGGACGTGTAGAGAAAGAAGATGTTTGTGAGGGGATGGTGTTTTTCCTTTATTAACCATTTCTGGTAGTCCCTTGTGGTCTCGGAGTGCATGGATGAAGGCAGGGCACAGCCTGATCAGTGTGAATGAGTGCTTGTGGAAATCAGCTGCTTGGGGCCAAGCAGGGGCTTCACATTGCACACCAGGACTGAGGGTGTGTTCAGGGCTAGGGAAGGTTGGGAAACTGAAGCCATGTTTGATGGTTAAGAATTTCACGAACTTCTCTCCACTGTCAGATGTAGGAGGCAGCTGATGCTCTGCTGTCACATCTCCCCAAGGCAATTTACAGACTTCATGGGGAAACAGTAAGCGAGTCTCTGCCTTGTTAGCAATAAAGGCAGCAGAGAAAGTTTATTGTTAACTTAAGATGAATCACCGTGACCTTTGCTCTGTGTTGTAGGAGTCTGGCAGAGCAAGATCAGAAGCGGACAAAAGAGACACTTGAGGAAGGAAAGGCTGAAACAAACAGGCAGGTTTACAAGCGATGGAGAGTTTGCACATCTGATCTAACTGGGCTTCATACCCCTGTTAACTTGCCAGAGTTTTCCCATTTTCTCTGTTCACCATCAGACAGCAACATCTTTGCACCCATTTAGGCTAATCAGGAAAAAGGCAGGTTGGGGAACTTTGTGCTTTGCTCCGGGCTTTCACTACAGCACATGTTATTACCCACAGGACTTTGAAAACAAATATCCATTAGATCGGGCATCTGCTGAAGGTGTAGTGTGATGGGATTAGTTACTTCTGCATGACTTGAAAAAAGATGTTTTCTAACAGTGAATGTATAGAAACCTTCATTATTTGCCCAGTTCCAGACAAGTTCTTTAATTCAAGCCTGCCCAGAGTAAACAGCTATAAGAGGGGAAATATAGTGTTAACCCAATGAGATAAAATAATGCAATGTTTTGTACTCACACCACGCTTTTCCTCTGGGAATTTCAAATCCCAGTGCATCTGCACTTATATACATTTCCACTAATTATGTTATTATAACTGCTGCATTAAAGCTGAACACTGAACTAATATACTTTGTAATGTCTTGATAATTTAATTATCTGCATTAAAACTATCAGCATAACAGCATAACAGCATAACAGAGAAACCTATGAAGTTAAACTTATTAGAGTAATTTAGAAGCTAAAATGTTTGGAACTGAGACACACAGCTGAATAAATATGGATATTTGTGCATTGTCTGCAGTAAGACATTATCTTAAAGTACTCTCAGATGTTCCACTGAAATAGAAGATCAGAGCAAGTAAACAGAAAATTTTAATTGAAAAATAAATAATCTAAAAATAAAAATATGGACATTTCTCTCACTTGGATTGTAGAAAACAACAGTTAAATATCTACGTGATGATGTCTAAGGGTTTAAGGCACCAAGGTCCTGACGTGCCCTCCAGCAGAGCACATGGGTTCACATTTATTCATGGAAGTTGGCCTGTTGGCACCACTGGGGCTGGCTGCCTGTTCAGAAGTACGTGCCCATTAACCCAGAGCCCACATAGGTGTATGTGCTTTGCTGGTGTGGGGTGAGGGAGTTCAGAGGACCAAGTTGCAGCTGAAATATCAGAAGTCATCCATGAAGTCCAGAAGGCTGCTTTGTGCAATGGGCTAAGTCAGCTGTTCATGCTGGTCCTTCTTAGCAATTATATTTGCAGAGCAGTGAAATATGCTCTTCCCACTTCCAGGAAGAAGCCCTAATCCTGCTGAGTGCTGTTTCCAGAGGGAACAAGCAGCAGCAGCAGCAGCATCAAACTATGTGAAAGCAGGGTTTATGTCAACACTGGTCCCCTGCACACCAGAGCCTCAGGAAAAGCCTCTGCTATTCTGAAAGCTGGAGTTGTAAAGTGCTTTGTGAGTCCTCTGGAACAAAAGATGTCTGAGATAAATGCCACAATTTATAATATGTGTATGCCTAGCACCAATTTCGACAGCATCCTTGAATTACTTACATGCAGAAGGTTTACTTTCTTTTCCCTTGGATATCTCACTGTCCCCTTTCTCCCATTTATTGCTCCAGGTCCCAGCTGGCCCCTCAAGGCCTTAAGTCACTCCTGCAGTCAGGGAGCAATGCCGAAGGCCTCTCTGCTGCTGCATCACCTCCTGCAGGGCTCAGTGCCCAGCTGCGTGGTGCCTTCGTTCTGACACGGCCTTCAGGTTTGTTGCTTCAGCATTCCTTCCCAGCAGCATGCTTTGCTGCCACTGTTCCTGTAAATAATTTCAATTGGAATCTGGACATTACATCTGATGCATTTAGATCAGGCTTTGTTTCCCCTGTATAAAATCTCTGTAGTAATTAAAACCAGTAATAACTTTCTGATGAGGTTTAGTTTCTCTAGAAGATGCCATCAGGGCATCACAGGGCAGCTTGATGGCTGAGCCAACCTTTGGCTGGGATAAAAAGGCTCTCATCAGCAGGGCAGAGTGTGGGACCATGCCAAAGGCTTCAAAAGCTACAAAAAGAGGAATCTGTTCCCTCCTGGTCAGTAGAAGATTTTTTTAATGTAGGTGAGCATCCACATTCAAGCAGTCTGGGAGGGAGCATTGCAGAGGTAAATTTAGAATGGCAGTCATAGAATGGCTTGTGTTGGAAGGGACCTTAAGGATTATCCAGTTCCAATCCCCCTGCTTGATTTCATGAGTTACGGTTGATTTTGTGAATTTTGGGGTCCTGCAGCACACACTGCCTCAGGCAGTCCTGCCTGCTGTCATCTACACTGCACACATGGTGGTGTTGTCCACATTTGAACCCTGATAGTCCTTTATTTTCTAGCATGATAGCAACATGAAATAAGAAGTGTTTAACACAGGAATTTCTTTTGTTTTGCACACTGTATAGTGGATGTACTTTCTACCCATAGGTATTTAGCATTTGGTACCTTTGCAAAGTGTGAGTTAGGCTTTGGGGTATATTCATGTGTTTCAAAGAAGTATGAAGTAAGATATTCCTAAATTATCTTTGGTATTTGGCAATTGGAAGTAGTCTTTTCATGTTGGCACTGTGTCATACCAACAGTTTGCCCAGCTCCCCAGCTGATTCACCCCATGTTGGTAGCCAAACACAATCATGTAGAGCTACTGTGAATCTCTGGTTGTGCTATTGGGGCATTCTCTGTATGCTGGAGATGGGAAACTGCATCTTTAGGAATTCAGACACCATAAAGACAGTGAAAAGATGGATTGCCAGGCCATTATTTTAAAGATCAGGAGACACTGATATCGGCTTTCTCACTTGTTTTTGATGACTTATCATTTCCATCATGGTTTAGTTTTTATGGGATAGCCATGTCTCACATTGTATTTCTGCTGTGGATGGTACTGCAGATTCTAGAGTAATGCTAACAATTAATAGCTAGGTGGAAATTGGATGCTTATACTTTTTAGATTCTCTCTCTTTTTAGAAGTGAGTGGTTATGACTTAAAAATTAAAGTAGTTAATATTGGGTTTTTGTTAATTTCCAAAAGCGTCTGATTTTCATTAAGATCTCACTGACTGATCAAGCTTGATGACTGGGTTGATTGGTTTGTAAGGCTACAATGTCTCACCTTCAATAGCAGTAGTCCAGGACTCTGATGATTCAGAAAGTGGTCTTAGGTTGCCCTTAAGTTAGTTGTTTTCTTTGCCAAAGTCCTTTCTTTTGCAGAATATAGAGTTGGTTTGAGATGGACATTAGTACCATTTTTCACTCTCCTGCCTTCAGAAGGCCAAACTCCAACCTGATGTTCGACAGCATCCTGATGTATGATAACATTCTGTTGTTCATGAAGGGCAAATCAGTCTGGATGAGTGAGGAATTAAATCCAGAGAAATGCTGTGTTGCTACGACATGCAATTGGAAGAACTGAGAAGGTGCAAATAGCAACTTGGCTGGATTCTGTCCCTAGGAGATCATTTCTCCTTTGCTTGATTCTTCTCCAGCAATAAAAGTAGCTGCAGGCTTGGGATGATGAGAACACGGAAAGGCTGTAAAAGGATTGGGAGTGTCAGGCTGAAACTGCAGTTGCCAACTGTCAACATGACATCACATTTTGGGTTACTGTTGGTTTGCTTTTTTAAACTGCAGGACATGGGATATTGCAGAAGTAAAATTGTGTCCTCTGACCTCTGGAACATTACCAGAGCTGTCAAAGGAGTTAGGTGTGTGGTCTCTCTTTATACTTTTTCATTGTTTCCTTCTGTTTTTTTCTTCTGCTGTCTTAGATGCTTGGTTTAAAGTGTTCATACTGGTCGTATATGGGTCTTTTCCCTCAAAGCAATGTTTCATTAGTCACTCTCCTTTTTAAAGCTTGCTCACATCTGCAGTCCAGCACACCAGTGTTTTGGGAAGTGACATCCAAACGTTTTACTGAATGCTTTCCAAGCTGTTGCCTCATCTTGGAATAAATAAAAAAATATTGCCCCCTCTAGCAAATTCCTTCTTTGTTAGATTTACTCACAAGGAAGGTTTCCTGTATGTTCTGATGACCAGCAAATTCAGAGAATTTTAGACCCAAGGAGGGGAGCAAATGCTGGAGATGGGGGGGAGGCCTTGTTAGAAGTTGGTTAGACAGAATTTTTCTCTCCTGTACAGTGAAGGATTTTCAGCTTCAGACTATGCATGGCCTAGAGAAGGAATTACTCCCTTGGCTTTATGTAAGTCTTGGGCCAAGGCTGGGTTTCCCTTTGCCTCTCTGCCTCTGAGTGCTTCTGTTGTGAGGCTGCTGAGTGCCCAGAGAGTGGATGCTGTAGTCTTTTCTGTATACTTTAATGATTATTTCCAAAAGGTTCCTTCATTTGCTCTCAGTCTGTATGAAACTCCCATTCATCTGGAGGTCTGGCTGAGAAGTGAAGAATCAGATCTTAATTGGCTTTGAGATGCTAAATGCAAGCACAGATACACATAGATGGGCATCCAGACACAAAACTTAGTTTGTGTGGAGTAAGCCAGAACAAGAAAATTCAATTTTAAAGCCAAACATTACAGTCCATATAATACTTGTCCTATTTGATCATCTATGTTCCAACACTGCATCAGCAGAATGAAGCAGTTCCTAACATAACACGTACTCAACAGAGAGAAATATTTATTAAAATCTACATTTATGCAGTAAAAAAAAAGTTAAGAAAAACTGCATAAACAAGGGTGAAAAAAAGGTAGAAACATCTCAGAGATATTAAAAAAGATCAATTGTATATGAAGGAAATGAAGAAAATGTGCTAGTCTGTTAGGTACAGCTGTTAGAATGGGGCTAAAGGACTCATTCAAGGAAGCATGTGAATCCCACCAGTTACTTCAGTTGCTGAAAATAATTATCCAAAGAACTTTTAACTCTATTTCCTCCACTAAATCTCCCTTACTGTGCTTTCTCTGAGGAATTCATTTGGCAATTAAGGCTGTAGCTGAATTACTGTCAGAGTGAGCAGATGCTTTCTCATTGAAGTCAGTGGGAGCTGGAGCTTCACTTGATGTGGCTGGAACTGTAACTCCCTTTTTACATGCTTGACAGAGATTTGTTGGAGTTTACATCCCTGAATAGTATTAGTGTGTGCTGTTTTAAATAGCTAATGTGTGTAGCATCTTCATCCAGCTTTCTTTAATAAATCCACTGTGATAAGCAGCATAGATTAATGTGTGGCTTAAATTACATAACATGCAGATAAAAGCATGATTAGTTGGTTTTAATAATATAAATGTAGCAGTGTGATTATCTTTTAGTTTAGGGCTTATTTTCTGTTGTTGGTGGTCTTTTATTTTATTTATTTATTTATTTATTTATTTAACATGCTTTTTCTGTATAGAAAACATGAAAAGATGCTGCTGGAGTGCCAGCTTGACTTTCTTCCCAGCAGATGATGTATGACAGGAACAGGGTAGGTCTGGTTGCTTATTTTCTATTCAAGAGGGGTGTGCTAATATCGATGCCCTTCTAGGTCTGCTCTATAAGCTGCAAAAAATCAGGATCCACTTTCCTCAGTGGCTTGTTCACATGAGGTTGGCAGAGGTATGGATGAAGCTCAGGTTTGGTCTGGTTTTGGGTTGGTGCCCAGAACTGCTGTGAGTTCAGAGCAACAGGCACCCTGTGTGGCACCCTTGAGAACAGTGCACTTTATTTATGTATTTACTTAGATGGTGACACAAAAGGAGTGAAATAGTTACAGTCTTCTTTGGTGTACACATACTGCTGTGCAAAAGGTAATTAGAGCTTCTGGGCAGCAAGACCAACTGCAGTGGGACTGTGGGAGAGCTCTCATAGACTCATGTCCTCTTTCTTACAGTTGCACATAGCAGCTGCTGGCAGATAAGCTCAGGAACAGGTCAAGCGCAGAGCAATCACCCTGTGTCCCTCTCCACACCCAACAGAGAGTGGTTCAGGGATATACTGAGCCAGAGGCAACAATATGAGCCCTGTGTTTCAAGCAAAAATTCAAAACACATGTTAGCAATCATCTCAGATTGCTAAATTTTCAAAACAAATTCAAAATTAGGTTTGGTTCTCATAACTGAAGTGTTACGTCTCTCCTCACTGTATGATCCCGCTGAGAAGGTAGAGCTGAGCAGCCTCCATCCAGGCAGCTCCCAGCCCAGTGGGGTAGTTGCATTGTGCTCCCACCTGGAGCCCAAATGGGGTACCTGGAAGGACAGGACAAACTACCAGTGGATGGTGGCAGTCAGGATTTCAGTCATTTTATGATGAGCAAGCTTTTTCTTGACTTTAAAAATCTGTTGGAAAGGCCAGAGTAGGTCCTGAGTGCTAGAATGATTTGGCATGAACAGTATGTGTATTAAGCGGCCTTTTCTCTTGACCTTTTGATCAGGGTTAAGTGCAATATCTATTTATACCCCTGCTGTTGAGGCACCTTACCCTGCTCTTGCAGGAATGGTGGCTGCCAAGCTGAGTAGACCCAGAATGGCTGAATGCAGAAAATAAACAAAACTGCAGTCTTCTTGTTTCTCTGCTGCAGAGAACTCAGGTTCTGCAGCAGATACATCAGTTCAGCCAGCAGAAAGTTTTATAAGTAACACTGTTTGCTTTAAAATAAAAATTTTTTAAAAAAAGCAAAAAAAGAAACAGCCAAGCATTCCCTTCCCTGAGTGCAGTGTTAAGCCTGTGAAGCTGCTGGGAAGCTCCAGGCCCCATGTAACTCCTGAGCCTGGACTTAAGGGGTAAGTGACCTTTAGCAGCACATCCCTGCATGGCATTTGGCACACATCAGCCTCAGCATGCCCTGGGTTTGGCTTGCTGAGCTGAGCTGAGCTTTCTTTTTCAGCAGAGCAGTGCCACGTCTCTCGGAGAGAAGGACATATGAGAGCACACTCAGCAGCTTGCTCCTACAAACATTTAAGCAGATGCATGTTGATTGAAAGCAGGACTGCAAGGCTTTCTGCCTCCTTTACAGCCTTCTCCTAAGGAGCAGGAGTTTTTTCCCTTTGAATCATCAGCCTTGATACTGATGCAGAGGGGAGTGCCATGAACGTGTATTCCCTGAATTTAGATGAGGTAATGGTTGGCATCGAGGCCTGCACTGCCAGCAAAATGAGCTCTTTGACAGTCTGACAGGGCCTGTTCATTCCTGCCGGCCTGTGAACTAAAAAAAATGCCATTCATAACCTGAATATGAGCTGGGGTCATTTTATCAAACCTAGATCAGTACATTTAATGAACCTCTTTGTTTGGTGGCAGGGCCGTGAAGGGCTGGGCCTCGCCCAGCTGCCCCTCAGCATTGTGCCATGCTGGGAAGTGCTGGTGGGAGCGGTGGCCTCACTCTCAGGGCTCTCAGGCTTACCTGTGGCTGCAGTTCCAAGCATGTGTGCCGAGAGGGCTGCAATTCAAAGCAGGGAGAGAGGAGAAGAGGGAGGGGTAGGGATAGTTAGCAGGTACACTGTGATGTGGGAGTGTATAAAAGACTGATAAATCAAGCTGGTTTCAAAACAACATGTTACTAGCTTGGTGTTCATGCATAAAGTACATTGCCAGTGGTTAATTCTTAATCTCTGTCCCATCTAGAGTGTTCAGTCTGAACTCCCCACTACCAGGCAGGCAAGGACATTTGTGGGGTCCAGCATGGTTCATCGGTGTGTATAGACACCTGATGGGGGAGTGCAGAAAATAGAGGCAGGCTCTTCTTGTTGGCGCTCAGTGAGATGAGAAGTGGCAGTCACAAAGCAAAGGATGGGAAATTCCATGTAAAAGTACAAAAAATATTTTTTTATGGCCAGAGTGGTCAGGCAGCAGAATGATTTCCCAGAGAGGTTGTGGAGCTTCCACCCTTGGAGGCATTCAAAATCCATCTGGATGTGGCCTCAAGCAACCTGCCTAGCTGACCTGGCTATGAGCAGTAAGGTAGGACCAGAGGATCTCCACAGACCCCTTCCATGCTCAGTGGTTCTCTAATTACCGTTCTATAATCAGTCATTGTCTCCACATACTCAAACAATTAGTCCTTACCAATCTTACCTTTAGTTGGGGTATTTAGGATCTTGGAGCTAAAGCCACATGGTTAACACTGATGGCAGCAGCCACTACTGACCACAGAGGTTGAGGTGCCCAGACTGATGGGCTCTTCCATGAGGGAATGAGGCCCTGAAGTGGAAGCTTATTTCTTTTTGCCCTGCCCATCGTTGAAATTTTTATGTTTTTCATCCTTGTGTGTGAAGGAGGGAGAGGGGGGTGAAGCTCTTGTAGTCATGGCATAGTTCACTTTATTTCCAGGCCCCAGAGTTGTTCTGGTTTTGCCAGACATCTTTCCATCTTGCTCTGCAGGGTTGTCCTGATTCCACCAGGCATCCTTCCTGCCTGCCTTGCGTCTTCCACTCACACCTTTCTAGTTTTACTGCTTGCATATATTTCCCAGTCCTGCCCTTGTGCCTCTCTACCACCAGCATCCCTCTGCCCCTCTGACATATTATTTATCTATTTGTGTTTAGCTGTCTGTCAAAACACATACACACTATGGCTGGTGATGCTGTTACAACGTGTGTCACTTGCACAGTGCTGCTGGCAGGGCTGTTTTAGCACTGTGCTGTCTGATTCCCAGGCAAGTAAATACTAATTTTACCGTGTGCTTCCGATACCAAGAGCAGTGGGCTTGTGCTCTGGTGACAGCCTGCACAGCTGCTGGTCTGTCAGGGCAGTTTCTGAGAATCCATATACTGCCTCATAAATTCAGAATGTCCATCTCATTAGCACGGGCATAGTCTTTTTACCTATGACTTTGTATTGTCCCAGCAAATCCATCTTCTTTGCTGAGGCGTGTTTTCCCTGGGACCTTCAGAAAGATTCTGTCTCATGACTCCCTTTCCTTCCTTCTGTCCTGGGGTTAGACTGAATTTGAATTCCTTGGTTTCAAGGGAATAATCCTTTGGATTAAAAGAAGTCTTCAGTCTGAGATTTACTTTGTACTTTTGCATCTTATGAATTGTATCAGAGCAAGGTGCCGATGAGGAACTCTACCCCTTGCTGTTGGCAGCAGTAATTTCTACTTGTATTATGTAAATGAAAGCTTTCCACTGGAAACTGCCTATCCATTTCCAGTGAAGGGATTCCACACAGTCTACAAGAAAGTACCCAGCAAGGATTCGGGCTAGGACCATGTTCATTACACAGCTACCTGCCCTTTGCAAAAGGATTTTCTATACCAGCCACAGAAGGACTAAATGGTGTAGACAATACACAGTCCACTAAAGATTCTGCTCTGCCATATGAAGGCTGCTGTCACTTAGGTTTCTGCTGACCATACTGGGGTAGAGTATGTCAATGAGAACTCCTGACATCATGGGATCCAAGGCTACAATTCTGGATCAAAAAAAAATATAATGTCCTTCTTGGTGACACAAAGTTAATGGAAGGTGACAGTTTTCCATGAGGTATATCAGTGAAAAGGCAGAGGTGCACAGCACAGGCTGCAGAGGAGGTGTCCTCATCCCCCCTTCTGCTGCTGGGACTGGAGATACAGAGTAGTCTGGTATTGCCTTCAATCGCTGCTTCTTAGTCCTCCAGAACTTGAACCCAAAGCTCATGCAACCTGGAGAGAAGGAGCTTTTTGGTGGTAGTATCCCATAGTACAGCTTAGAGAAACTGTTCTTCACGCATAAATCTCATGTATATGGTGTATCCATCTAATGCAGATGCCTTCATCTGCCTACAATACTGGAATTTTGTTGGGAAACAAACTAGAAACTACTTGTTTCTGTCCCTTTTGAAGGAGGAATGAAATACTGTCTACATATAGGAGATAGATTTTGAACTGAAAAGCTCAAGCAATGTTTATAATCATGTTTATAAATTTGGCAGCAAACTGGACAGAGCAACATTTTGGAAACAGTTGTCTTCTATCATCCCCAGCATGCTTTTGGTTTTGGCTCTGCTTCAACTAGAAGTTTTTCCATCCAGCTTGGAATTTTTTTATATTTCTTTTTATTTTAAGAGACGTGATCAGCTAAGAGTTATTATATGTTGTGTTCTCAAAGTCTTTCTCCCTGTTAGGTTAAGATTGTTAGACATGACCCATTAGAAAACAATCAAATGGTCCTTTCAACATCTTATGCTGATTTATCTGCTTTCTTGCACCGTATTCAGTATGGGCAAAAAATTAATAAATAAATAGACTGCTCTGTTTTGCTTTCCTGTCTGAGGATCATTTGCCAGTCCTTTGTGGAGAGGCAGCTGAGGGCTTGAGGCCAAATTTGCAAAGCAGCAGATGCCTGCAGATACAGAAACCTAAAAGTTTTTCAAGTTTTCTGCCCAGCCCCCATGAACTAATCCGAATCAAAGCAAGATAGGTACTATCTATTTAGATAGCTATGCTCAGAGTTGCATATTAGAGAGTTTTTGAAGTCTGTGCCATGATGGTGCCTTTCTGGCTTATATCCAAGAAAAAAAGAAATAGAAAAGGAAGCTGAAGTCAAGAATGCACTCGGTACAACTTTTTATAGGAAAGAAAACACCAACAAGAGTATTAACAAATGCTCAAATATTTCACTGATATTATTCTTCCATATATGTAATTGGCCCGAGAATTGCAGTGAGTGGAAGAGGAGGTGGGCTGAGAAGCAGTCCTGCTATTAAAAATGTATAACTGAGCCTGCAGTCTCTACTGGTATTTCTGGATATACCTGAATCCTTCTCCTTGAAACTAAAAGAAAATATTTGACAAGCCATTCTACTATCAGTTTGGTAAAGCTTGTGTTATTAATGCACAGGCTGAAAGGATGCCAGCTGCTATATGCATTTTTCTGTGCTTCTTTAACTTTATGCCTGTCTTGAAGAGTGCTATCACTTATTGTCAATTAGCAATTGATGTATTCTTTTTTAAAAATATATTTTAAATTAATGTGCATACATGTACACCCAACCACCCCATCTGAAGTCAGGGAAGGTGTTACATTTGCTCCAGTGTTTGTTACTCACATGAGCCTGGGAAGTAGTATGGATTTTTATGTAAGTCATGCATATGTTTGCCTTAATAGACAGTCCTTCAGAGACTTCTCCTTCGGAGAAAGAGAAGGTGAGGCAGCAGTGTTGGTGACCAGGAAAGTCCTGCAGCCTTCAGAGCCAGCCTCAGCCAGGCTGCAGTGTCCAGCCCTGCCCCAAAGCAAACTTCCCTAATACCTGTCTTAAGAGGTTTAGAATCCCCACCCAACACCAGCCTTCATGCCATCCCAGGTGGCTTGAACAAGTGAGGTGATTTACTGATAGTAATACAGGTGTAATTTGAGTAGCGAGAGGAAAGCACCAGGCTTTCTGTTTTACTGTTTGCTAGAAATCCAAGGAGACAGCACACTTTGGCTACAGTGGGGAGAGTGTGCAGAGCTCTTTGCAAACAGCTATCTTAAGCCAAGGTGTGTCTCTTATGCAGAGAGATACTCTACTTGAATACTGTCAGCACACACTCCAAAAGGTAATCAGCTTTCCTGAAAAAAAAAACCAACAAAACAACAAAACCACCAACCAAACATGTAGCAGTGAATCAGCTGTCCCAGGCCTCCTCTTACAAAATCTCTGATGCTTTCAGGATTTGCCAAAGGGGAAAGAAGTCGTTACTTTCTGTCCATCTGGACTCAAAAGCAAAACGCGGCATAAGAAGAAAATTGAAGTGAAGGAAACAAGGCGTGGAGCTGGGCTGATGCTTCTGAGTCTTCCGTATTCCCAGAGTAGCATTTGGTTTTCCATGAGAGAAACTGAAGGGGAGAGTCTTCTTCATTAGGTTGATGTGACCGGGGCAGGTCTGTCTTCTCTCTGTCATCTAGCTTCCTCTTCTCTTTCTCCATGCTGTGCCATAAAAGAAGGGTGAGCACAGTGACCACTGGGCTTTTGCAACATGGTATTCCCTAACAGCAATTTGATTTTGCATTGCCAGTAGGAGCAGATGGCCTTAATCATGGAAGAAAAATGCTTTCTCAGGCAAATGTATTCCAAGTTTACTGTACAACTGGGCTGTGTTTTATCTCTGTTGAAAGGTCACCTAGAGGTATTTTTAACAATCTGCAAAGGTAATTCCCAAAAGCCAGTGAAGATAAAACGAGGCCAATTTTATACCAGAGAAAAGCTTATTGAGAGAGAAATGGCTCACAGTGCAACAAAGGAAGGCTGTAGAAAATGTTAGCTCATTTGGGATGGGAAGTACAAAAGAACAGTGTTAAGTGGATTTTGGACTATTTGGCTGTGATGTCCTTGATGCTCAATGAAATGAGAGATGGAGAAGACTCCCCAAAGTGTCCTAATTGTTTTTCATTCATTTATCACTGAATACGTTGCTCTGGACTCTTATTTTACTCTCATTTCTCTTCCCTCGCACCCACTGTGGTCTCTCCTCATCTTTGAGACAATTTTGCTCCTTGAATTGATGCCTCCATTTTAAGGGAAAAACATTTAGGTAACTCACTGCCCACAGTCCTTCTAATGGTCATTAGGACAAGCTGCAGAGTCTACTGAGTGCTGCCAGGCCACTCTCTCTCTCGCATGTCCAATTAGCTGCTCTAGCTTTGTATGGACCATAATGAATAATCTTAGCAGTACCGTTCAGATTCCTTAGGACAGCACTGTTCCTGTTGGCACGCTTATGATGAACCAGAAGGAGTTTGATTTGCATGCATGCATCAAATGCAGCTGTCTGCAGCTGTGCAAACTCATCTTTTGGAGATGTATACCAAATAATAAAATATATGATGACAGATATCAAGTTGTTCATCACTCTGATTCTTAAGTCTCACTATACAGTTACAGTGCTCTCACCTTGGTATTCTTCTACTCTCTGGAGAAAATAGAAAAAAGATGGTTGTGAAAGGCAGTTTCAACACTATAATCCCTTCTAAAAAATATACAGGGGTAGATGGATGACATGCCAGAATAATCCAATCATCTCAAACCTAATTTGTTCTGCAGTTTCTTTAAATACCCTAATTCCCTGACATTCACACTTGTATTTTGTACTTGCATATGCTTTGTTTAACTTACATGCTTGGTGAAGCACATTGTTTCAATTAAGCCTCAGCAAGATTTGGAAACAAGAACAGAAGAAGACCCAAGGCACAGCAGTGATGCAGTCTGTGCTTCCTTCATAAAGTCCTTAGACATTCCTAACAATTCACCCAAGAGCAGTGACTTATCAGTTTTGTACATCTCATGAATTTTAATTTCAGAGCGGTGTGTAACCTAAAAAGTGTTCACAAATGCATTTTGATTGAGTATGCTAAGTGCTCCTCCTTCAGCTGTGTTACTTCTTCCAGAGGCTCTGTAATACTTACAGGTCTTTCTGTGATAAGCACCTTCTCTTGCTCCTGTTAAAGTTAATGAGCAAAACTACACTGAATCTTGTGGGAGTAATTTTTGCAAAACACTTTCAGATGTGAAATAGAAGAAAATGTAGAGCTCAACAGAGCTGTTCACAGCCTTTCCAATGGCTTTGGACTATCCTTGTAAGTAGGTGGCCATTGTAGAATACATCTAACAATCACAAAATAGGCAGAAAGAAAGACAATGAGGAAAGAGACTTGAGGGACCTGTGTAACTGCCAGAGTGGCAACCAAATGGGGGCAGGCATGCTGATGAGCTGTAAGAACTCTGCAACATCGCTCTGAGCACAAAGTAAAAAGAAGACCTAAAAGACTTCCTGGTGAGAGGAAGAGAACAGGAACAGTGAGCAAGAGAGAGTGCAAGCATGTGAGAGAATGTTACCTAAGGAATGTTGTCAAGCCTTCTCCATTTTACAAATCCTTGTTGGTCGCTACAGTCAGACTTTTGCCTTTGTGTATTCCTGCTTTTCACCCCACATTAGGTTCACTTGCTCCACAAGGCAAAATCTCTCAAAGAGGTTTTGAAGTTATTTGGAAAGACACAATAAACCCTTTCATCTTCCAAATTTTCATGGTGAGCTAAAGTGTAAAGCCTGTATGTCCAAAGCATGCTACACTTGTACTGACAGTAGACTAAAGTTACTTTCTGAAATCATTTTTATAACTTGATGTTCGGAAGTTTTTATCATTTTGTTATTGAAGTATTCTAAGATAATGTCATTTTAATATTTACTGCAGTGTGCCTACTTACCACTGTCAGAGTGTTTCTAGCATGGGTGTCCAACCTTTTGATTTACATGGGCAGCATCTACAGCAGTTGCTCCAAAAGTAATGCTGCAGGATGGGCTGGGCCAGGCTGCAAACAGCCTGCGGGCTGCGGGTTGGACATGGCTGGGTTATAGTATGGAGGAGGGAGCATGCTAAAAGCAAGTACGGTGATTTATAAGACACTGCAAGCTGACACCACTAAAAGCTGAAGACCTTCATCTCTAGAGGATTTGCAGCTTTGGCAGTAGCTGCCAGACTGTCCCAGGACTGGGCCTCAGCATGACCCATCTTAGAAGCGTTGCCTCGAAGGAGCCGCAATGATTGCCAAATCTCCTTCAGCATTCTATTCTGTGCTTCGGAGATTGTGTGGGAAGGTAACAGGATAGTGAAACATGTTAAACTAAGCTTATTCAGAGGCACTGGGCTGATGACGCTCATTTCATATGGGACAATCGTGTGATGTTAATAACTTTAAACTGCAGCAGCCCTCCAGGTTGCCTGCTGAGCCAGAGAGCTCTCTGCTTCTGCCATTTCAGCCATCCTGTCCCCAATGCTGGCTTGCCTGAGCTTTACCCACTGCTCCAAATTTTTACCCCGTAATCTTTATCTGTTGCTTAGGTATCAAAGCAGCTGTTTCCTTCAAAAAGCAGTTAATCACAGCAATGTGTTTGTGTTTGGAATTCAGCTAGTACAAGTAGGACAGTTCTCTTCTGCTGTGGCTGCCGGGGGGGCAGCCAGCTGTGCAGTGTGCCTTGAAGTTCTGCAGTATGGGATTGTTTCAGACAGGAGAGGGATCATCTTAGCTGATGCCACTTAGCAGCTCACTGCCTAAACTCTACCCATCTTGATGTTTGTGTGTTAGTGCAGGGGAAATACAGGCAATTTATGCACGAAGAGACCAAATGGCTTTTATGTTGAAAGAAAGTGTTTTGGAACAAGAAAATGCATGGCCTCGCCAGAGGAACAAGAATAGCAAGTTCAAGGATTTAGGAGATGTGTTAATGAGTGCGTAGATAATGAGTGAAGTTCTAACTCTGAAGCCAATGCAAAACATTCATTGACCTAAGTGAAGCCAGGATGTTGCCCAAGGTCTTTGTTTAGCATTGAGGATAACTTGGATCATCAGAAAAAAAAAAAAAAAAAGAAAAAAAAAAGACAGAAACATACAATATTGGTAAATTCCAGACTTTTTTTTTTTTTTTTCTCTTTGATACCACTGTAACTGTGTTTTCTTTTCAACATGCTACAGTATTTCAAGTATTTTTAGTGTTCATTGTTTTTATGATAAAAAAATCAAAACTTTTGCCCAAAGACCAGCGCTCGTGGGCAGTTTTTACTTAATTAGTTTGTATGTGTATAAGAGCAAGTGCTCTTTTGCTACAACAATTTCATTTTCAAGCTTCTAAGGGGGTATAGTAAATGTTTCTTAAAAGACACACTTCATCTTAATCCTGTTAATGCTTAGGAATATGTCTAACTTTCTTCTTTTGATGGAATAAAAGAACAGTCAAGCCCCGTAACGCTGACGAGATTCTGATGACAAGAAGCAGCCAATTATATTGCCTTGTTTTTCACTGGTACCGCTCTTACTGACAACAGAGGTATAGGCAGAGCTCTATTTTTCTTCTGGCTCCGCTGTTTCACAGATGGGAAACCACTGCTATAATAAAGAAATGCTCAGTAGTTTATATCAGAACACTAATACTACATTCTAACATAGACAATGGCACAGCAAAGAAAATACAACTAGGTATCATTCATAAGCTTTCCTAAATACTTGCAAAACTGATTTTTTTCAGAAAACAGACTGTTTTTGCAATCCACCTGCTGCATCAGTATGATTGCTGCAAGTAGTAGCAAGTATTATGTTGGGTTAATGTGGCTGCAGCATTTCTGTGCCACAAACTCCAGCACTGCTGCTTCAGGGGCTCCCAGGGCTGGCCCAGAATTTTGAAGAAAGTGTGCTGAGAGCCTCGTTCCTCAGTAAGAGGGCCAGATTTTAAACAAAACAAAGCACAAAACACTCTCAGCAGCTGCTGCTAACTTCCATTCTTTCACTTTCTCATCCTCAAGGGCTGTGAAACCATCGCTCAGTGTAACAAATGGCCTTTGCAGATGGCCAGCGCCTTTGCAAAGCAGACCTTAGAGTCCCTTACAAAATTCCCTTTCCTTTCATCACTGTGTGCTTAGGCTATTGCTGGTTTTATGCTTTTAGACGTCTCTTGCCTTCTCTCCTGTGAGCATTGTCATTGTGCTCAAATCATCTGCGTCTTAGGCTTCTTCTGGCTCTTGGGGCATTAGACAAATGAGGTTGATACTCTCCTCCTTGTAGGCTCTGTCTGATCTTCAACATCCCTCTAACAATTTCTAGCATTGATTGTACTGTAGTTGGATGTTTTTATATCCTCCACATAACTTCTCTCCCAGAGATGTAAAACTAGAGAAGACTCTTTGGTTCTTCATTAACCTAGTGTAGTTTAATCACTGGTTGGACTACAATGGTGCCCTGGTTCACAAGCCAGAATCAGCTGGCTCCCTTTGCCTGTTCCCTGAGTGATTTACCTGTTGCTTGAGTGGCACAAGCTGCACTAACAGCCAGGTGCTCTCCCTGCACCTGCAGGTGGCCCAGCAACCAGCAACCTGGCCTCTAGGGCAGCCACAGCGTGGGAAGTGGTGATGTGTGGCAGGGAGAATATCTACAATCTGGTTAGGAGCATACAATTAACTGTTATGGCAGCGGCTACAAATGATGAAATGCGCTGCTTTAAGTTTCAACTTTCCCTTAAACTTGGTCTGTTCTATTTTTGCAATGATACTCTTTCTTGTGGGAAGCCTTTTGAAGATGAGACATTGGCTATATCCCTAATGATGAGGCCATGAGACGGTATCTCAAGCATGAAGCTGTGGTTGATGTGATGAACTTCTGACCTACAAAGCTGTGTTTACTCACAGGCAGGCTGCAGACATAGATTGTAAAGCTTTGCTTCACACTCAAATCATGGTGTAACACAATCGGGTTAAGTGGGGCAACCACTGTGCCATAATTGTCTGTAATTGATAATTGTAGTTATCTTTAATTATCAAGGTTCCACCCACCACTCAATTGGCATATCAGAAGCACAGCTGACACATCTGCATGAGCTGCATATCAGGTAGACATGTTAATTTCTTGGCAGAAAATAATGTATTTGCTATGCTAACAACAAAAGCCTGCTGTACAATACAAAAAAAAAACAAAAAAAAAAAACAACAACCCTCTCTGTGAGGAGAGAGGGCTTTTAAAGTTACAGTATACAAAGAGCAAATATGGGAAGTCTTGTCCTTCTGTGATAGTACTGACTTGGACTCCGAGGTCTTTTCAAGGTAAATAGAACTTTTCAGCATGTACCACTCCTGACATTCTGCTCTGCAGATGTTCCTATCTGTGTTGGAAGTGTCCTCCCCTGCTGAAGGTCACTGCAGTGCCATTGAGCTCTGAAACTCCCTGTGTCTCCTCAGGAAAATGTCATTGTAACAGCACTGACCCTTGGATTGTCCCATTAAAAAACTACTAGAAACTTCATAAATTTATGTCAAACTTTGATTTCTGCACATGTGCCCTACTGTCCTTTGGCAGTGGTTCCAAGCCACAGAGACACAAAAAGCTGCACTGGGCACTTCTGAGTGCATCAGCTGCCTGCCACTCCACTCCTTCAGGAACTCTTTCCCAGAGTCCCGAACTGCAAACCAATTCAGAGAGGCAGTGTTAGAAAAACAAGAGATCACCAGGTAACGCTTCCTCCTTCCGTGAGCAGACAGCATTTAGATTCCCAGGCACCTCTCCATCCCTCCGCACTCAGAGAGACACATCTGGGCTCAGGACTGGGAGAAGGGGACTGCCAGTAAGTAAAGGACATGCCCCTTTGCAGAGGGAGCCAGTGCTCATTTCTTGACATGTGAAACCACTGAGATATCTGAACCAGTCTAGATTGAGAAAAATGCTGTAGGTTATTTTCAGACATTTTTATTTCTTCTCAGCTGTATGAAGGCTGATTTAAATGAACTATAGCTCTTCTGGGTTAGCAAACTTTGATTCCGCAAATGAATATGGGAACTTTTTTCAGTTATTGATGTTAAGAAAGCCTGGGAGTACAAGTAACCCAGAAAGAGTCTTGTGTTAATAAAAGTTTTACATCATGCTGTCATATTTTAGCTGCTTTTCTAGCCCTGACTTTCTGAGCCATCTGTTACAAGTTAAAAGGTTTGGAACGTCAGATAATTCATATTAACAGCAATCAACTGAAACAAAAAGTAGAGATGATTGGAACGTTACTTTAGAGATCCAAATTAATGTTGTTAAATTCAATAAAGTAAAATTCAGTAACCACAAAACTCATTGTGATACATTCTTCTCTCTTATACAAAAAATGACTGCATGTTTGGATTTGTTTTCTTCTAGCAGAATCCATCTTGGAGAAGAGGGGTGGTAAAATTTGGTAGCTCATGATATCTAGGATTTCACTGTGTGAGTCACGAACAGGAAAGTTTTTCTTCCACCTAACATATTTTAGGTTTGTTTCCTCATGTTAACGCTTTGCTTTTACTCCAATCCCCGCTTATCATCTTGCAGAAGCAAAAAGCCAATCTGTGCTCACAGCCCAGGTATTTTCACATCGACAGGACAGAAGAATTGCTCCTATCACTTTCACCACCCTGTGTGGTATTGGTGACATCACTTCATCTCACTGTTCCTCAATTTCCCCAGCCCCAAACAGCACACTGTTCTCATTACAAAGCAGTATGAACCATGCCCATGGAGGATACATAAGATTATCAGACCACAGTGTGCAGGTTTTCCCTTATTCAAATATGCACAGAAAATGCTGAAGGAGAACAGTGCCTCATTTTTTATATGCAACCTAATAATAACTCAGTGCACACAGTCAAGAAATAATGGCTACAGTATAACTCTACACATATTTTCGCCACGGATAAATTGAGAATGGAACAGAAGATGGAACAAAATGGAATCTCAAAAAACTGCATAAAACAGTCTTCATGCTATTTTGGCATCTTACAGGCATTGGACTCTTTATTTATTTATTTATTTATAAGAAAATGAATCATGGAGGAGCAGGAAGGAGAATGCAACCTGGTATCTATCTTATTTACATGATCCTAGCTATTCTGCTGGCTATTACATTATTTTTGGTTATGATTATATTCAAATGGAACTATATGAATAAGATTATTCAAAAATAATACTTTATGTTTGGTAAAACATTGACATGCACTCTCAAGACAGAATTAAAATGTTCTGTCTAGACACAGATTTTGAAACATTTAACCAGCCTGGGTAACGAGGAACACCATGATCTCAAAACTCCTTCCCTCTCAGCATGTATGGATAGAAGGAGTTAAGCCCAGTGCTTTGTAAGGGAACTGGAATCCTTTTGCAGCTGCTTATCACTAGCTGGTATGTCTAGGGCCTTCTACTCTTACTGTTGTAAGAAGTGGACGATTTGCTCCCAGAGCACCAAGGTCTTTTTGCTATTTGGGAAGAACAGTTCATTCTATCTCCCTTGATATTTTGCTCTGACTGTCATGACTGCAAGCTGAGCTGAGTTCTTCAGAATTATTACTACACTTAGCCTCACAAATCTTCTCTGAACTAGCAAAAGAAGAGAATTAATGCTCAAAGAGAAGGAAGTGTCTTCCCTCAAGTCATCTGGGCCATCTGTGGCATGGAGGAACTGGTATCTTTCGCAGGGAGTAGGGCTGAAGTTATTAAACTATCCTCTCTTCTCCATTTTACAGGAAACACTGCAATCATTCTCTAAATGGTCTTTTTTTTTTTTAATTATTATTATTAAATGAAAGGAAGAGTGTAGAGGTTTTTTTTTTCCCCACTCAATAGTTCCCCATCAACCAATCCAGTTGTAGAAAACTGCTTTCTGATGTTAAATGACATTCACGTTATTCTTCTCAATATCTTTGTTGTCTGCAGGGTATAACAAGCAGTGAAGCTCATGGGAAATGCATCAGTTCTCATTCCGAGTCTGGCTGACAAAGATATGAACACTTAATTAAGATTTCTTTCATCTCATGAAAATAGCCCTGAAGATCTGAGCCTGACATGAGAGCTGAGCCCTGAAGATCTGAGCCTGACATGAGAGCTGCCAGCAAGACTAGCAAAAGCAAAGTTTCCAGCTGTAGAAGATCTTCAAGAACTTGCCCTCACAAACCACATTTCTTTAAATTGTGAGTGGGATCTAGGTGCTTCCAAGCGGATGACCTAACTCGAGCAAGAAACTCTTCTGACCCACTCTAGTCCTCTGAATTCCTCTCTTGCACATGGAGAGACCTACAGGAGGGAGAGCCTCTTTGCTCTGCAGGAACGACGGAATCAGTTCAGTTGTGAATGCTGCAGAACACTTGGCTCAGGCTCCCCAACATGCCATCTGTGAGAAAACAGATTTTTTTAAGTGACTGATTCCAACAAAATGCACATACTTCTTTTTTATTTATTTACATACTCACATATATATGGACTAAAATCAGTCTGGTTTTGTTACATTAAATCAGTCTGTTGATAATTAAGCATCTGTGCACAGGGAACATTAGGAGCACTAAAGAAACAAACAATAGTTTATAACAGGATCATTAGAGCAGTCTTAACAGCACTTACAGCATGTTTATTCAAAAATGAAATATGCCCTAAGGAAGAAAAACGTCAATTATGGAACATGAGGGATTTAAAATAAAAAAGGTCAGTTTTAAAGCCCTTAAGTAAATAATTTCAAACAACTCAGCAACAGTTCATGCTTAAAAATAGACTAAGTAGCTCAAACAATAAAACGAGTTAATTGTACGATCTGGAATGTATCAACGGGAGAACTAGTCACCCTTGTTACCTTCTCATTGTTCAGACCGAACAACCATACTGACAGATAACATACCTCTTGGTGTATATACACACAGCAAATATTTATGTTCTGTGAGTGTCTCCAAACAGTTGTATACAGCCAAGAAGGAAATACTTGCAGCTGCAGCAAGGTTAAAATAAACCGTGCACGTTTCTGTATCAACACAGCAGGTCTGCAGGGTCGGGGGAAGGTTACTGGTGCTCCTCGCTATGGGAACGGGAGCACGCCTTATCTCACACATACGAAGGCAGCGCTCAGGATCTATATACATTACTTCCAGTTAACACTTAGGAGCACCTCAATGGGACCAGCAGTGTTGTCACCACTCAGGAACAGGGACGTGGCACTCAGAATTAAAGCCTGTGTGAGCTCAAGCTCACCTCTTCTGTTCGCACTCTGCTCAAGCAGCCTCTCACCGTGTAATGTACGTTAATAACGAGGACTTTCTCTAGAAGAACAGCCAAAGAGTTTAAGTGAACTGCAGCAGTACTAGCTGAACTTCAGCGGAATCTGTGGCTTCGCTTTCCTTTCCTAACAAAGGGCAGTCTGCAAAATTTTCCTCGTGACGTTTTACGGCCGGCCCTCAGGAGGAAGCACCCCCGAACACCAGCCCCAAGCAACACAGCCCCGCCGCCATGCCGGGCTGCCTCAGCGCTGAGGTGAGGGCGGGCGGCTCCTCCCCAAGATGGCGGACGCCGGACAGCCCCCACCGCGCCTCGCCTCAGGTGAGCCCCACCCCGCCACCGCGCAGGTGAACGGCCGGGCGTTGCACTCGGAGCGCCGCGATTGGTCCCCGGCGCCGCCAATCCGCTGTTGCCGCGGCAACGCGTAGGCCCTCCCCCGGGGCACGCCCCTCCGCGCCCCCGCTGTCGGCACGCGATTGGCCGGAGCGGCGGTGACGCCAGAGCAGGGGTTTTACGGCCCTCAGCTGAGGGGAAGTGCTGCGAGAGAGCGAGCGGCGAGTCCGTAGGAGGGCGTCCGGCGGAGCGAGTGCGGCGGAGCAGCTGCCAGCATGACGTTCAAGCGGAGCCGCGATCGTTTTTACAGCACTCGCTGCTGCGGTTGCTGCCACGTGCGGACCGGCACCATCATTTTAGGGACCTGGTACATGGTGAGCAGCTGGCGCGGGGGGCGGCCGAGGGGGCGGCGGCGGCTGTTCCGGTTGCGCGCAGCGCGCATGCGCGGGGCTCCGGCCGTTGCCCGGCGGTGGGCGAAAGGTGGGCAGCACGCATGCGCCCTGCGCGGGGGCCGGCGGTGCCGTGTGGGGTCGCAGCGCGGCCGCTGGTCGTCTGTTGTGTGCGTGTCGTGTGGGAGAAGCAGCGCGGGCTTCCCGAGGTGATTCAGCCCCCCCGTGTTGCCTGGCGTTCGACGTCCCTCAGCGTGGCGAGGAAAACAAAGTGCAGTGAGAGCTGAAGGCCGTGGCAGCCGAGCTGTTAGCGTTCCTCTCCCCCTTCTTAGTTTGGGGGCCTAGAAGCGGCTTTCCAGGCGGTGCTGAGCGCGCCCTTGGCAGGGGAGGAGCTGGAGGAAGGTGGAATTCGGGGTATGCAGGGAATAAAGCGATAAGAGATGCGCCTTCCATGGCGAGGAGCCTTTGAGAGGCAGGTGCTGTGTGAATGTTGAGCAGCTTCGTCTGCCCTTTGCCCTCAGCTCTCAGCACGGCCGCAGCGGTGAAGCTGAAGGATTAAAGGCTGTTTTGAACTAAAGTGGAGAAGAAAAAAAGAAAAAACACAACAAAAACGTGAGAACAGTACCCACGAGCGAAGGCACGGAGCAGACAAGTTCCCTTTTGTTCAGTTTCTTTCCTCATCTTTCCTTCCTCTTACCCCCGTGGGCAGTAAAAATGTGAGGATGATGTAAACAGGTTGCATCACAGCTTTTCTATTCTCCCGGAGCTGTTACCACACTATATGCTCCTTTACCCTTCCCCTGATAGTAAAAGTGGAAAACAGTGAGTTCTTATGCCGTGGCATGCACAGAAACTGATCCTACAGAAGCAGAAATAGGTGGGGATTGAAGTTTAGCGAGTTAATGATCTCTTACGAGTACTGAGAGATGCCTGTTTGTTTTGTTTTCTTCCCCTTTCAGTAGCAGTGTGGAGATTTTACCACTGGTAAATGATAGAAGGATTGGAGAAAGTGGAGCAGGGTGTAAGAAATGCAACAAAACTCTAGAAGGGATATTTTATTAGTATCTATTAATAGGGAAGATGATCTGGCGCTGATTTCACTCTAAAATTTGTACAAAGTTCATATAAAATAGCAGAGTCCTTAGTAGCATTGAACATGTAACTTGTTGTGGAACACTGCAAAACTTCTGGAAGTTGATCAGTCTGTTGTGTCAGGCAGAAGTGTAAACCTTTAATAGTAAGGAGTTGCTCATGTTCTTATGAATCAAATCTGACTGCATTCCACACTTTTGCTTCCTGGTAGCAGGACCGTTGAGAAACCCTGGATCTCAGAGGGACGCGATTCTGCTTTCTGTTTCGCCAGACCTGGTAGTACTCAGTTTTTTCCTGTGTTTCTGAGCTGCTGTTTCCTGGCTCGTGGATGCAACACCTTTCCCCCCCCCCCCCCTCTAAATCTACAGATCTACCGTAGCGCTTATAGGCTTGGGAAAGCCTGTGGCGTGGTGACAGGCAAAGTGTCTTGTGGTCTTGTGTGACTGCAGGTTTATTAGAGGAAAAAATAGAGTTGGATTGTGGATAGCTGGGTGCCTCTGAGGGGCTTGATTGCTGTGTTTTATTATAAACCTACCAAGTCCTTTGAAAACGTTTCTTTTGGTTTCCTCTGAGAGACTGATAACTGTGCTGCCTGTTAGCTGTCTGAGTTGAAATAGGGTCCTAATGTGAATTCTTAAGTGGCTTGCCTTGCCTGATGCTTTAAGTCAGAATATATTTATTATTTAGCTGTGTTGACATCTAGCAACAATTCAGACAGTGAAAATAAAACTAATCTTTCTGTTGACAAACTTTTCCATAAAAAACAAATACGTAAGTGGGTTAAGGCACGTCAGGTTGTTCAGACATTTTAATTACTACTCATTAATTTCAGTCTTTCAGACACTAGCTTGTGATAAATGTTTCTAAATCAATTTAATGATCTGCTTGTAAGTTGTGGTGGGACAGATAGGGGTAACTTTAATGTTCTGTTTCTTAGGAGGCAGGTAGAATATGCAGTCCAGCTGCAGGTTGGTGTGGCTGAGGCCTCGGCCAGCCTGTGTTTAGCGGATACGCTGCTCTGGTGCTGTGCACCCCTGGAGGAATTTGATACCAACCATAAAATGGAGTCCTGTAGCAATCTCCTCCAGATGTTTTAGTAAGATAAGAGTTTTAATGCATATGTGTTGTTCTTATGTAACACTTCAGGCATTTTTTCTGATTTTTTTTTTTGCTTATACGAATACTTGAAACTCTCGTATCATATGAACTCACCTCCTCATTAAAACAGTTACGTGTTACTGTCCTTAAAGTGTGCTTCTGTCAGTCCGTGGAGAGCAGCGGCGTTATCTTCTCAACTGCCTGCTCTCGGTGCCATGTCACACACCCGCCTGCTCTAAGCGTGCTGCGGTCTGCTTGCTGCTGCTGCTTCTGATAAACAGATGAGCTTATTTTGTGAAAAACTGACTTTGGCCCATTTCTAGAGGACCATGCTTAATTTTCAGGACTAGTTTAGCTTGATTTATTCTATAATGCTCCCTGCTGTCCTGCGTAGGAAGGAAAGAAAACCTCCTATTCCCAGCTTCATAATTGCAAACATGTGGCTTTGAAGTTCTTTTTTTTTCTTCCTGTAAACTTTCTTATTAGGCACAGTGCTTTCCAGAGACCGGAAACACGAACGCTGCATTGGCAAAATCGGATCAGAGTTCAATAAACAGCTTGAAAGTAACAGCATTGTTTGGGAGGGAGCGGCTGTTTGGTTCTGGCAGAAAACTTCAGCGATGGAATCAAAATGATGCGAGTGCTACTGGATAACAGGAGCATCTCTGGAGATGGTTCTTATCCGAGCACAACTTCCAGATGAAAAGGATTATAATAGTGCTGGAAGCTCTGGAATACCCTGTTGAACATATGCTTTTCTCAGTAGATCAGGAAAAAAAAAAAGCAGGACTAAAACATACAAAAGAACCCACAGACGCACAGAAAAGCTCTGCCAAGAAACTACTTCATTTTGTTTCTTCAAGGATGTGTTAAAAGTACTGGGAAACTAAGAGAAATCTGGGGAAGTGTAGTTGTGCAAGGCAGCTTCACTTTATTTCCCTGCTCATGTAAGCAGATTGCAAATAGAGGAGTTGTTTCTAAGTCTTCTAAGCACTCGGAGTGCTGGGGGAAAGCTACATTTCATGTTTAGGCCTCCAGAGATGCAAAGCAGTGCATGAGATTAGCCATTAAATATATATAGTGGAGATAAGAGCTCAGTAATTAAAAAGCTAATGCTCATTACAGTTCAGAGTCTCTTGAGTTCTGAGTGTACAGGGAGCTGATGTTTCTGTGTGTGGAATCACAGAATGGTTGAGGTTGGAAGGGTCCCATGGAGATGCATTTGTGCAACTTCAGTTTGTTACCTGGTTGAAGTAGAAAGTCACTGCCAGCTACTAATTTTATTTGTGGTGAGTGGGTTCTGTTAAAACTTGGAAGATGCCTTGCAATCCAAGCCATGCTCTTGCTGTTGTTTGCATTGACTGTGGAGCTGAAACGAGCCTTTGTGGTTTTGCTGTTATCAGGCTTGTGTGGAAGAGGAATGGCTGCAGCTAAAATACAGGCTCTGGCTTGAAAGGATACCTTATTTGGAGTTGTTTGTAACTTCATATAAATCCATATGTTGTACATGACAAATTGCTCAGTGCTGTGATATGATTCAAGTAGAGCAACGGTGGAGCAGTGGAAGCCCTGCCGTATTAATTGGCAGAGGTGTTTGGTTTTTACTCCCTGATCCAGGCTGCGGGGGGAGGAGGATGAAACCTACACTGCTCTCGTTGCAAATTAGGGGCATTCAAAAGCCAATCCATTTTCCTTGCACACTGTTTCTGGCTGAGCTCTGATACTTTGAACCGTATTTCTTAACTAGTGATGTCACTAAGAATTATTTATGCTAAATTACAACCATGGGTAGAAAGAAAACTGAAACAGTGGCAGTTGTAGGGCTCCATGAGTGCAACAGCAAGGTGTTAAGCTTTCAATTTCAGGGACTGGACTGGCAGCTAAAATTTCTTCTGTACTTCCGTGTTAAAGCAAGTGCTGCTTGGCCCTTATCTGCAGACAGATAGCTTATCACAGCAGTTCAACTCAGCAATGAAGTCATTTTGTCTTTTAGTCTGAACTTAATCACTATTTGAGTTAAAATGGTGATGGTGTATAAACAGTAAGTGAATGGGCTATGATTGAACAAGTCTCATTGTGTTTTATGAGGTAGAAAATAATGTTTCAGCAACCAGATATCCAGACTTGACATGAGCTTATAAGGATAAGTACAGGCAAAGAAGCTGTTTTCCAAAACATAGGTTGATACCTCTGATTCATTCACAGAGAGGAAGGAAATGAAAAGCTTGAAAATGCATTGAGAGCAGAAAGGCAGAATAGAGATGGAGGAAATGAGCGGTGAGAAAAGCTCACGTTCTATACCTTCAAACGACGGTGGAACAAAATCAAAGCCTTTAAACCAGTGGCAGATGAGTAGGTCTCCTACAGGGCAAACTCTTGTGAGGGGAAACATCAGTGTATTGTGAGACTGAAGATACTGGTGAGCAAACTCAGTACCAGTTACTACTAGCTACTATTTCTAAGGCATAAAAGCAAGGGTACCAAGGAGAACCTAGAATGCCTAATAAGTTTGTCTAATACACGATGCCATGTCAGTACTTTACACAACTTTCACTGAAAGGTTCTTTTCGCGTCAGTGTTAATCTCTAAACCTTAACAGCTAAAATTCCTTTTAAGTGTTGTCAAATTATTTTCCTTACTTAATGCTTCCGTATTTGTGCATAGATTTGC
Source organism: Perdix hodgsoniae (assembly GCA_035772895.1). Classification (NCBI taxonomy): domain Eukaryota; kingdom Metazoa; phylum Chordata; class Aves; order Galliformes; family Phasianidae; genus Perdix; species Perdix hodgsoniae. The sequence continues at coordinate 1,407,623 of JAPSGF010000024.1, read as the reverse complement.
CATTGCTACCATCATAGGCTCTTGGAACAATGCCAGTAATAGAAGAAATCTCTGGCAGATAATCTTAGGAGAAACTGCAAGGCACTGCGTGGGGGTTTTCTTTTCTTTTCCTTGCTCCTTGCTTCTTTTGGAGGCTAATTGTAAAAGATCCTGCTGCTGGTGCTGAATACTGATTGGAAAATGGCTGCGGCTTGGAAATACTACTGTGAAGGTTTCTAGTGGGAAACCTTTTTCTTTGGCCTATCTCTCTAGGCAGTAATAACCAAAACTATGCCCCTAAATCCTGACCTGAGCCTATAAACGCTGTGAAAGCAATTTTCCAGAGCTTTAATCTACTTCTGACTCTTTGAGTCTTACTGAAAGCATTTCTGGTTTGTACCAAAACAAGGAAGCAGGAGCAGTGTTTGACAGTAAGGAGGAGTACTGGTAAGCATATAGCCAAATGCTGAATGTTCATGGATTTTGGAGTTCAGCCTTTATGCAAGATTTCTTCAGCTTTCACTATTTGTTTGCTTAGCCTGTCTGATAAGACCTGAGGAGGTTTTAATAAATGTTCTAGGTAGGAGAGAGCCAATTCTCCATAGCTTCTGTAAATTGGTAACAAGGAGGGACGGGGAGGGCAGGAAGCAAGCTGCAGCTGAGGATGTGAGCTGCAGCATGGATTTTCCCCTTTGCACATCCATTTGTACTGCCTGTACCCTAGCACCATTTGGAAGAGTAGGATGCAGTACCTTATTTGTGTATTAAATTACCTCTGCCTTTCAAGTTGTTGTAGGAAGCAAGATCTCTTCCAAATGTGCCTCATTGTGTCTCTCATTGTACTCTTTCATTCCTGCCTCTTCTAACTATTTCCAGTTCACAAATCTGCCTTGATCAATTGCTATCTGTTTGTGTCATTTGAATGACTACAAGCTGTTCCATGCTCTTCAGTTGCAAAGTTGCTTAGTTTTGAATTCATTAAAACTAGTAAGCATCCAGTGCATTTTTTGGGGGCATGTCTTCAACTAAATTAGCTTGCAGTTTGGCCTTAAGTTGTTCTGTGGTCCCCCTCCTGCATTTTTACAATAGGCAAAGCAAAGAGCTTGCTTCTAACTGAAGTGAAAGACTTACTGGTGCTGTTAAAATGATCAGAACTGTTACAGCGTAAGTAACTTACCCAGGTAACTTTTATCTTTTTCAGGTGGTGAACTTGCTGATGGGCATCTTGTTGACTGTAGAAGTGACTCATCCAAACGTAGTGCCAACTGTTAATATCCAGTATGAAGTCATTGGAAACTACTATGCTTCTGAGAGAATGGCTGGTAGGTGCATAGCTCTTCCATGCAATTAAACAAAAAAAAAATGCAGTGTCATAGTGTACTTGCTTTACAATGGTGTATCATGAAGGCATGCAGCTTTTAAAAATGATTTCCTTGTTTGTTTGTTTTTTTGTCTGACCCTTCTGTTAGACCTTTTCTTTGTTGTATTACCCTTGGTATGGCACAGGAAGAGCAGTTTTAGTGTCCATTCCTGGGAAGTCTTTTGAATTATTAGTAATTCAAATCTGCTGTATGTGTAAAAAGGTTAATGGAATCTTTTTTTTTTTCATGTTACTCCTAAGCATGTTGAACAGCAGGCTTTTTAAACGTTTCTTGGCCTTCTTCAACACTCAGTACATGTAGAACGTCAGTACTTTGCTTTCTCTGTGAACACTTGTTTTCCTTGCTGGGTCAGTAAAACAGAAATTGAGCTTATTTTTAGGAAGCTCTTGGAATTTGTGTTGGTCCTTCTGAATGTAAGGAAAGAGCTTACAGGCTTGCAAGTCTACTGAGAGAAAAACACAGTACACTTCTTAAGTGGGAAAATCAGACTGTGAGGTACTTTAGGGAAATGTTTATTCTGTACGTCAAATTTTGAGAGAAACCAAACAACAGAAAACATAGAACAAAAAGAGCAAAATTAAACCTATTTTTTGGCTTGTTGTTACAGATGAACCTGTATGATGTTTACAGGTGGAATTGTTGTCAAACTCTTGTCTTCAGTGACCAAGTTTCTTAGTTCCAGTATGACATGTAATCTTGTGCACAAACTTACTAAATTCAGGGTTTGTTTTAGGTGTGCAGAAATATGTTGAGTGGCACTTGTAATGTGTCAGATATTCTGTTATACTGAAATTTAGCAAGGTCTAGTGTGGAGTGAAGATGAATAAATAGTACAGCACAAATCTGGATTTGGAGAGTTCTAGTTTAGTCTTTGTTAGTTATCATAGAATCACAGAATCACCAAGGTTGGAAAAGACCTATAGAATCACCCAGTCCACCCATCACCAATAGCTCTCATTAAACCACATCCCTCATCACAGCGTCCAAACATTCCTTGAACATCTCCAGGGTCAGTGACTCTACCACCTCCCTGGGCAGCTCATTGCAGTGCTTGACCACTCTTCCAGAGAAGTAGTATTTCCTAAGGTGCAGCTTGAAGCCAGGTTGTTCATGACCTGGCTTGTCATCTGTAGCTGTAACTCATATGTGTTAGTAGTTAAATGAGAACAGGAACAAGGGCCAAACAAGGTTTTGTGGCTACAAAGGGGCTTCATCCACTTGCACAATCAAAATTATATTGTGTGGATTCTATTCTAAGGATTTGTCACTGTGAGTTTAGCACTTGTTTATTATTCACAATTTCTGATGAAGGCAATGCATATCAAATGCAGGAGGGCCTTCTTGATGCCATCTGTGTATGCAGTTATTATCTTGTAATGAATTAGGTATGCAAATGTGGTATAATTTCCAGATCAGTTGCAGATAATTTCTTTTCAAGCATGTGAACCACAGGAGTTTGGCTTCAGCTTTGATAAAATCAGGAGCTCACAACATCTATAGGCTTGAGCTGGTTTCTTTCTGTGTTTAGAAATACAAACTGTGCTTGCTGTAGGAGAGTGAATATAATCTAACTTGTGGAAAGCGGCTGTGCTTCTGTCATCACTAACCATGTTGCTCAGGGGGAATCTTTATCATTCAGCTTCCATGGGTGTCCTGGACTCTGCTGCCATTTGGCTTCTGTTCAGCTGCTTTTGCTCCTAAATAATAGGATACCCTCCACACAGCGATTTCCTGTTTTCCTTACTGGTACTTAAGCAGCAGTGCTGTTCCTGCTGCCAGTGACCAAATTATATAACCCAAGCACTTTCAAGCAGAAAGGTCGGCATTGTGCTGACTTCACTTGAAGTCTTTCCAGTAGTAAAATTAATCACCCGCATACTTTGAGCACTGACATACTGCAAATAAGCATTGTTATGCTGCATTACAACTATACTATGTCAGGCTTCTAATTGCTATGTCTGAGCTTTATGAAGGCTTTTGATTAAGGCAGAGCCTTTTTTTTTTCCAGTTGCTTTTCTTGAGCCAAACCTTTTTCCTTTAGTAGAGAACTGAGTTACTCAAATCTGTGGCTTCCAGTTTGTGTCGATTAAATTGTTGAGAGGGAAATCATGGTTACATATAGAGATTGTGTACCAGTCAGTGTGATAAAGTAATGATTGACTCTAAATTGTTTTTTCTTTTCATGCAGAAAATGCCTGCGTTCTCTTTGCTATCTCCCTCCTCATGTTCACAATCAGTGCAATGATGGTATATGGTGCAATTGCTGTAAGTAAACTTATGGTCTGTATTTTTAAAGTTGCTATTGGAATGTTTAACTGAATATCTTATGGATGGTTTTTCTCTTTTCCAGCACCGTGTAGGTTGGCTGATCCCGTTTTTCTGTTACCAACTCTTTGACTTTGTGGTCAGTTGTCTGGTTGCAATCAGTTCTCTAACCTACTTGCCAAGAATCAAGGATTACTTGGATCAGTTGGTAAGTGTTTGCCCAGCTTGCATTAGTACTTTTCATTTGAAGTTGAACTTTGGTTTGATAAGTGCTACAAGAGCTTGAATTATTTTCCACAGAGGAAAAAAAGACTGTGGGGGGACCTGATAGCTACCTTCTCTTATCTAAAGGGGGCTGTAAGAAAGGAGACAGACTTTTTAGCAGGGTCTGTTGTGGTAGGATGAAGGAAAGTGATTTCAAAATAAGGAGGGGAGATGTAGAAGTTTTCTTACAGTCAGGGTAGTGAAGCACTGGCACAGGTTGCCTGGGGATGTAGTGGATGCCCCATCTCTGGAGACGCTCAGGTTGGACAGGGCTGTGAGCACTGATGGAGCTGTAGGTGTCCCTGTTCATTGCAGGGCAGTTGGACTAGATGGCCTTGAGAGCTTCCTTCCAACTCAAATGATTCTGTGATCTTGTAGCTGCTTAAAAAAGAGTAACTTAGACTGCAGCAGCCATAGAGGATGATAAGGTGGTTGTGAGCATGAGATCTTATCAGAAGTGGAAAGACTGATGGCGTAATTTCTCCCTAAATGGAAACCTAGGGGAGGAGAGAAGTATCTGTGAGGGGAGACGTTGGTTTAAACTGTTTGTGCTTAATTCACTTTTGACACAAAGATTTTGCAAGCTGAATAATGTGGTTCTGTGGCACATTTGTTACTGCAGAATAAAAACATCAACTCTTATTTGGCTGGGGTCACAGGGAAGGGTAAGAGTCAATATAGGGCAAGATTGATTGATGGATGCAGAGTCTACAACATCATAGGACGGAATCTGAGGTTCTGAGGGTTCCTTTTTTTCACATCCTGTATTGTTGTTCTCATTTTGCAGTAAGACATTGAGGAAACAGCAGCACAGTGTTCATTAATGCTGCCTATGTTTAACTGAAAAGATGCAGTGGGTAGGATATACCAGCAATTGACTTGGATCACAAGCTGGTGTTGGATCTGGCTGGTGTTTAGATCTGTGCAAGCAGACGTTTAAAAAGTCTTCTCAAAACAAAAATGAGTACTGAGGAGAAGCCTTGTTAGTGTGGTCAGGGGTGAAGAGACTGAAATCTGTGGGAGCTCCTTGGTGTGTTTTGGCTCCTCTTCTGAGTTTGGAGTCAACTCCTCTTGCTTTCTGCTTTGCAGACATAACTGGTTGGACTGATAAGAGGTTATTAGTACTAAGTCAATAAAGGCCTCTCAAGTAAAGGACCTGTACAAATGCTGTACTGCAGTTGCTCAGAAGGAAATTTCATGGGCATCTGTCCTAGTACAAGACAGAGAAAATGACTTACAGAAAGTACACTGCTTCCTTACAGGTAGCTCTCTCGCACTGACCCATTCTTGCAGGACAGAAGCAGGATAAAGCTCTGCTCTGTGGGAGGATAAAGAAGGAGCAAAGGAGAGAGTAAACTTCTCATTGTTTCTGAGAGAGTAGTTTAGGCAAGACTTGGTGTGAAGTGTGGATGTCTGATATTTGTAATTGTGCACTGTTTGTTCTCACCTCCTCCACTTCTCTCAACCCCCCCCCCCCCCCCACTGTTTTTAACTAGCCGGATTTCCCTTACAAAGATGATCTTCTTTCACTGGATTCCAGCTGTCTTCTGTTTATTGTTCTGGTGTTCTTTGCTTTATTTATCATTTTAAAGGTAAGTTACAATTTTAAGCTTGTGACCATTTAACAAGTTGCTCTGTTCACATGCTATCACTATGTACAGATATACCTAATTAACTTGGAGTGCAATTGCTGACCTGTTAGGATGTTCAGTTACAACACAACTTCAATCATACATGTGGTGTACTGTTGTCTCCCATTAATTTGTGTGCTGCCTGCAGTGGGGCATGTTTGCACCTTAATAGGTGCAGGGATGCACAAAGACTCCAGATACCTGTTTGGTTTTTTTTGCGTATGTGGAAATAATATTTATAGATACGCTTATGAAATAATATTGAATTGTTGCATGCAAGTTACTTAGATAAAACTTTGAAAATCTTAATCATAATAAACCAGGGTGTGAGGAGTATAAATATTAATAAAAAAAAAATGAGGTAGAGTCATCAGAGCATGATGGTATGTCTTTCTGCAGCAGCTGATGTTAGTGTAACATCAGACTGCTCTGTTGTGCTGTCCTTTCCCTGGTGCCTCAGGCTGTGTGTTCATTCTCTTTTCTGCATGTAGTTAGACAAATAATAACATGAATTTGGTAAGTGGGATTGTGCTGTTGGCCTGTCCTCCTCTTGCAAGCAAGTTTGGACTGAGATGCACAGAAGCATAAGCCAGTTAGGGATCAATTTGACTTGCAGCTCTGAGGCACAAAGATGAATTGGCTAGATTATGAATTCCTTTGCTAAGATCTGTGGGGTTCATTCTGTCCTGAGTCATTATGGTGGCAAGGCTGAACAGGACTAAACCTGTTAATAAGCAGCATCCCTCATGTGTGTATCTGTCAACTGACATTGAGATAAGCTCCTTTTTGTCATACAAAAGTTATCTAACATCTGGTTTCTGAATCAGCTAATATATATATGATGTCTTTAAAAAGAGAAATCTTTCTTCTTTCAGGCGTATCTTATCAACTGCGTATGGAACTGCTATAAATACATCAGCAACAGAAATTTGCCAGAGATAGCAGTGTACCCTGCTTTTGAAGCACCTCCACAGGTAAAGCCTCTTTGTGAAGGGAATCAGAAATTAACTTTGGAATAGAAAAGCACAGCATCCATGTTTACATGTCTTGTCCAGATTTCTGAACAAAGAATGGGAGGATTAACATCAGCTGCTTTAACTTGTTTAAGGTAGATTGATGTTGCATTCTCACAGCACATAAACAGGAGGGTTTTACAGGGAGAAATCTGATGGGTTTTCTTGTAATTGAGGGAAGCTTTCTGATTGCACCTAGCAAAGCCTTTCCTGCTGCTTGCAGAACCAAGAGGCGGTGGGGTGGAACTAATGGCCTAGGGTCAGGTTCAGCACAGCAGTGAACTGCTTGTGCACCATGTTTCACTTTGTCACTAGCTCACTGGAAGCATCACTAGGTTCCTACATTAGCCTTTTAACAGATAAACTGTAGTGGGGCATGTGTAGATAATTTCACTCTGGGCTTTTCGTACCCTCAGCCTTCTGCATTAATCTCTTCAAAATGTTTTCTCTTTAGTATGTTCTGCCAACCTATGAAATGGCAGTGAAGATGCCTGAGAAGGAGCCTCCACCTCCCTACATACCTGCCTGAAGCACCCTGTATGGTCATTCACACCTGTACCAGCTCCTTGGGGGTTTTGTCTTTCAATCTTGCAAAACTGCTTAAGTAATAGAAATATTCAGGACTTTAGGAGCAAACTGTTTAAAAATGTTTGATAGAAACTTACTAAGCGAAACTCATCTGGGAGTGATTTTTGTTTGCTTTAATTTTTGTTCTCCTTAATGCTTTTAAACATTTTATTGCCTTAGGGCCTTCTACTGCAGGAACTTCTGCGTGTGACTAACAAGTGGCTTTTCCTAATACCAACTGAGCCCATCTGTGATACAAGTTAGCTACAAACATAAGTGTCTGCAGGACTGTGCCCTTAATTTATATTCATTTTTTGTAAAGTAGATCATAAAGACAATCTGTGCAGCAAGATGACAGTTTGCCTTTATTTGTTTTTTGGAGGGGGAGGGGTTTGAATGTGGTATATACATGAATTTTTTTTTTTTTTTTACTTTGCACTTTTCTCATATGTTACCTTACTGTGGGTTTTTTGTTTTATCCTATGTCCTGAAACATAGTATTTTCAGGAAGAAGCAAGGTTGGCACAGGACTTGTATTACAATGTGCTGTCAATGCAAGGGAATAAATAGACATGTAGATGATGGTTGCATGCTCCTAATCTTATACGTATTTTCATCTTTGTGATAAATGATACTTAAATAAATCTTTTATGAAATGTTTACCAGTAGCTTGGATTGGTCTGCCTTTTTTTTTTTTTTTTGAAGTACTTCAGTGCCCTGCAGGCAGGATTCACTAAGCTGTGTCTGCATGACACTGACTTAGAATGGTGTTGTTCAGTGGTTGAATCCATGTTCTCTAGCAGAAGTCCCCTGTATAGAAAGCATGGATTCCCTTCAGTGTATAAGCTCACATTGCAGCCTTGGTTGCAGTTGAACTACTCAGTTGCCTTCTGTTTGTCTGGTTGCTACTTATATAAGTTGAGTAAAGGGAATTGTACTCAAACCTTCCAGACCTTTGGGCAAATTTGATGCTTGATAAGGTCAGATGTTAAGAGCAGGACAGACACCCAGTGGGACTAGAGCAGTACTTGCACTGGAAAATGTCCAAAGCTGTTGGGTGTATGCCATACATTCAATAGTGTTCTCCTTTTAAACAGAAGAAATGGAGATTTTTCTATTCTTCCTCCTTTGCAGTAACAGATAAAACACATTTTACTGATTTATTGCATCTGAAGAGGAAATGGCTTCCTACTATGGCAGATGAAAGGGATCTGTAATTAAACTAGGGAAAAGGGTTCGCACTGCTGGGGCAGGTAGGCTGTTGGTTATTCCAGTGAGCTGCAATGCGTACCTCCTTCCTGTGGCTTTGCTGTTTAAAAGATGCCTTTGGTCATTCCCACCTATCAACACTAGGCTACTTATTTTCTACCTAAAATGCCATCCATGAGAGCACCTTGTGCTGCCCTTCTGCACCCTGCCTCTCAAAGTTTCCCTGTGCACACTGGTGTCCCACAAGTGCACTCAGTTTTTGAGTTCTTGAGAGCTGTTTGGGTTGAGCTCCTGAAAGGGAGATTCTTTAAGAGCTAAGACCACTAAAATACAAGTTTTTGGAGGAGAGCTGAAATAATTGATCACCTAAGTTAGAAGAGACCTTCAAGGCCATCAAATCCAACCGTCAGCCTGACCTGCAGAGTCCTACCACTAAACCATTTCCCTTAGTGCCATGTCCACGTCTCTTAAATACTTCTGGGTGTGCAGACTCCACTCAGCAACCTGTTCCAATGTGTAACCACCATCCATGGAGAAACTCTTCCTAACATCCCATCTGAACCTCCCATGGAGCTACCTGAGAAAGTGTCCTATTGTTGGTAACCAGGCAGGAGAGGTCTTATTCTCTCCTTGCTGCAGCCTCCTTTCAGGTAATTGTAAAGAATATGTGGAAGCTAAAGTGGTCCTTAACTAAATGGCATGGAGTTGTAGGGGTTGGGGTCTGCAGCTCTCTGAATGGTGGTGATGTGGCTCCTGTGCTGCTGTCTGTAGGCTCTGCGGATGCCATCGTGGCCTCTTCCAAAGTCAAAAAGGCAAGTGGCTGAAGTGACTAATTAATGCCAAAGGCTATTGTTGGTGAGGTGAGAGGCTGTGGTTCTGTTCCTCATCACAGGTAACTGTTCCCCTTCCAGAGGCCAAAGGAGACGAGCTCCGGCAGCCCTGCACGTGTCCCGTGGTTCTGCACGGGAGCGAGCTGCCCGCTGGCACTGAATGGTGGCAGTCCTGCACCCTAAGTTACGCGTTCGGCCAACGCTTGCGCCGCCTACCCCGAAATTGCGCTACGGGGCAGCGCAACCGGGCTTAGAACTGAAAACAAAGGCGGGTTTGTGCGCCTCCCAGGTCGCCCGTGAGCCTTTCCCCGTATTCTTCGCAAAGCTGACGGAGCCATACAAATCATGTCAGCGAGAACGATTAATTCAGCCCTGCGTCCCCTGCGCTCCGAGCGCCCAGCCGTCTCACCCCGCAGCCCTTCCCTCCGAGGCGGGGCGGGCGGGGGCAGCGGCCGCGGCCTTTAAAGGCAGCGAGCGGGGCGGCAGCGGCGGGCAGGCGGCACCATGCGGCGGGCGCTCGGAACGCTGGGCTGCTGCCTGGCGCTGCTCCTCCCGCTGCTGCCCGCGACGCGCGGCGTCCCGCACCGCCTGCGCCGGCAGCCGCCGGGCAGCGGCCCGGGGAGGCACGGAGCGGCAGGTACCGCGCTGCTGTGCCGCGCCGCCGCCCGGAGCTGCCCGCGTCCCGCCGCGCTGTGCCCGGCTGCCGCTCCTGGGGGTGATGCCTGCCGCTCGCTGCGTGCTTCGCTCGCCGCGTGCTTTGCTCGCTGCCTCTGCGGGCCCCCGCTGCTCTGGCTTCCCTTGGGGCTTGCTGCATGCTTGCTTCCGTAAGTGAGTGCTGGAAAGTTGGGTCCCGAGGACATCTCAGCTGCAGCTGTCCGAGGACCCCATGCATGCAGACACGAGTCTCAGCTACTTGGACCAGCTGACCTCCGAGTGTCCCATCCATTCCAATGATGTGATTCCTTTTCTTTTCCCCTTCTTCCTTTTCTTTTCCCCTTCTTCCTTTTCTTTTCCCCTT
>JAPSGF010000024.1:1346026-1397455 GCA_035772895.1 Perdix hodgsoniae | reverse complement strand
TCCCCTTCTTCCTTTTCTTTTCCCCTTCTTCCTTTTCTTTTCCCCTTTTTCTTATTCTTTTCCCCTTCCCTCTTTGCTTTTCCCCTTGCCTTCCACCTAAATCTTGATCTGTACCCACTGAATTTTCAGAATGTCTCTATTTCAGACTGGGAAGGAGTCGGCTGCTGAAAAGTTTTGTTCCCTCATCTGAGATAGATGAGTATTTTACCTGCACATCTCACATTTGGCCTTTTTCTTTGTAGGATGAACACTGCGTGCCTCTTTCTTGCATATCTTCAGAGGCACGTGCACGTACTAACATTACCTTACATTTTCTGAGCTTCAGGAGGGTCACGGAGCCATACTTTTGAATGCTAATGCAGACAGCCAGCTGTGGGATGCACGTAGATTTAAATATAATGTGCCTGGATGGGATCTACAATTCAGCTGACAGCTTCTCTGTCCCAAAGCAAATCCAGCTTTAGTTGGATTGATGTTTCCTGCCTGTGCAATTTGATTTTTTCCTTCCTTCTCACTTGCACAGGAAAAGGTTCTTTCATGCAGTGGAAAAAAAACCAAACATTTTTACCTCTACTTTGAAAAGATTCTGAAGACAGCGATTTATTTATCAATTCTTAAACCATAATGAAATAATGGAAGTCAGCTTGGTAGTAGCTGGACAAGCGTGTGAGATTACACTCTAAGTGTACTCAGGCTGTATGCTTAACATTCTGCTGGCTAACGAGCTGTTGGGCAGGGATGCCTCAGTGCCTCTTTTGTAGGAATATGCTGCTTCTGGGTTGTCTCTTTTTCTTGAGCCAGTAGTACAAACCCATTCCCTGATGGCAAACTCTGGTTGCATCAAGGTCAGGGTTTCAAGATGGGGTTTCAGAGCACACAGCTGAGGTTGCTTCCTGCTGCTGATGGTTCTTTCTGAGTTTTCCTAGCAGAGCTGCTTGTCCTTCTTTGCTCTGAGCTGCGGTGTCTCTGTTTAGTCCAGATTTTTATGTCAGTGAGGAACTGTTGAAGCTACAAATATGCGTGTATATTTTTACATGTAAAAATACTTTGCTCTTCGGCTTGGGAATTACAAACAAGAAATAATTTCTAATCATTGCTCTGCTGTATTTTTATTACTGCTAACAAATACTATAAGAATCTCTGCTATGTAGACTGTCCTATTTTTTTAAACCACTACTTCATTGCTATAAAAATTCAGGCTTTATAAAAATAAATGCATTTATATATCATTGCCAATCTTCTGTATAGGCTGCACCTCATCTATGCAACTGCTTGTATCAATAACAGATTGACATTTTGTGGGCTCAAGTGTATTTTTTTAATGCTTGGAAGCTTTCAATTGTATTAAATGAATATTTAAGAATTTCAAATGTGTTGTTCACTGTAACTTTAGGCCTGTGCCTTGCTGCCTTATTCATTTGGTATGAATGCATGGCCACTGCAACTGTCACTGTGCTGGGAGCTCTGGTCTACCCAGCTCTGGTAAACTGAAGTGCTGTCCTTCCCCCCTGACAGACACTGCCTGCAAGAACCGTCCCCTCGACCTCGTCTTCATCATCGACAGCTCCCGCAGCGTCCGACCTGAAGAGTTTGAGAAAGTGAAGACCTTTTTGTCAGAAATGATCGACACTCTGGACGTTGGTGAAAGAACAACTCGTGTGGCAGTCATGAATTATGCCAGCACAGTCAAGGTAGAGTTTCCCCTCCGGACCTACTTTGATAAAGCCTCCATGAAGGAGGCCGTGTCTCGCATTCAGCCCCTGTCTGCTGGCACCATGACTGGCCTCGCCATCCAAGCTGCCGTGGATGAAGTCTTCACTGAGGAAATGGGTACCCGGCCAGCCAACTTCAATATCCCCAAGGTGGTCATTATTGTGACAGATGGCCGGCCGCAAGACCAGGTTGAAAATGTGGCAGCAAACGCCCGCGCGGCTGGCATTGAGATCTACGCGGTGGGGGTGGGCCGTGCTGACATGCAGTCCCTGAGGATAATGGCCAGCGAGCCGCTGGATGAACACGTCTTTTATGTGGAGACCTATGGTGTGATCGAGAAGCTGACAGCCAAGTTCCGAGAGACCTTCTGTGGTAAGGCGGTCAGGCCAAGAGGGTAGTGTAATTTGGCTCCTTTTGGCTCCTGCTGTGGTTCCACTCCCTAAGAAAGAAGTTTTTGAGCAGTGTTATGTATTGCATTTATGTATTTCCTTTGCCATTGGTTGGGCAAACAAACCAACTCTTCTATTCAGTTGAGGCCAAGTAATGACCTTTCATTTTGAATAGCAACCTTGCGAGGAACAGGATTGATTTCGTGCTTCCGTGTTCCTCTCCCTCTTGATTTTGACCCAGAAATGCTTCAGCAGCACTTGGGGCTGGATATATATATGGCTTGGGCTAGATATTGGTAATGCTAGGTCAGGGTGTGCTGCTACTGTCATTGACAAAAGCCTGTGGTGTATCTGGAGTGCCTAGGATTGCCTAAAAACAGCATTGCCACAAAAAAAAAAGATTTTTTGTTAAATTAAAAGACCTGCATGTAGCAGATTTTTCAAGTAAAATTCAAAGGAAATGCCTTGTAAAATAAGTTTCAAACAAGAAATGGGTAAGATCAGGTGTAAATAGCATTGTGAGAGAATTAACATAGCAGGCATTGCTTTAGGAACTCAGCTGACAAGAATGTGTTACTTCGTTACTTCAGAGCCCTATTAAAAATGTCCATCGTATCTTCTGAATACATTTAGAGTGAATAGACTTCTTTCTTTAGATATAAAATAAATGCATGGGACCATCTGTAGGCAGGACACTTTGCCCAATAATTAATATAGGAAATGCTTGAGGTTTGGCTTGACATCGTGCTGTGTTGCTGCTGTGACCACGTCCTATCCCTAACAGCTAGAAGATACAAGCTCCCCCCTGGCTGGGCAGGTACGAGTGCTGTGAAAATAGCATGAATTTTCCACCTATGTCCTAGCCAAAGTGAGGCTTTTCATACCACCGAAGAAGAATTTTTTGTTCTTAAAATCACCATTTATTGTGATGAGGCACAGCAGTTACACTTCTGCTAAGCTGGAGGATTTACCAAAGAGAGCTGACTCGTTTGTACTCTCAGTGTAACTCTGAGTTTCTTGCATGAAGTTAGCCGGGCTCCTTAGGACTTATGAACAAGACTGGGGTAAAGGGAATAACTTTTCAAAAGGCTCTTATAAGCCAAGTGAATCGAAGACAGTCTTGTAAGACAGTGTGGGTAGATTGGGCCTTTTCCAACTACACGCTGTTTTTTTGGACAGCCAGAAATTTGGACTCACCAGTGACAATTAGGAGGTCCTTTGCGTTGGCCAAGCCAAACAAGATTGTTTGTGGGGTGAACTGAAAACAAGAAAACCAATGTTCAGGGGTGAAATAGTTGGCCAGGATCAGGTCCTTGATGCACTGAGAGCATCATTCAGCGTGAGACCATCCCGAAGATGGAAAATCTTCTGCTTGAGTTGGTGTCAAGGTCAGTGGAAACTTGCCTTTCCTGCCACAAAAATCTGACTGTTTGAATCTGAGCCTTCTCAGTTGTGTTTGAAAATATCACCCACAGATTTTGTTCGTAAGCCACTGAGATGGATTCTCTTATTCCCAAGGTCATAACAGAATGAAAAGTTTGATTTGATACAGGTGGTGTTTGCTAAGGGAAAGACAAGGCACACTTTCAATCAGCCTTATTAGGGGACACCTAAATCTTCCACATTAAATATTAACTCACATTAGATGAGATGATTCAAGCATTCTCATTTGTTATATTCTTCCCCTTTTTTTCCATCACCTCTTTTTTTTTCTGCTCTTGCTCTTTCCCTTCTTCCCTTTTTCATCTAATCTATGTACAGTCATTTAAAGATCATTTAAAGTCAGTTAAAGTGAATATCTAGCTTTCCTATACAGGGCAGCATTGCACGGGCACTTTTTTTATCCCTGATGGCCTGTTCTCCTAGCACCTCTGAATTACCTTTCTCTTCTTCCTGCTCTTGATACTCTTTCTATTGTAATTTAATTTATTTTACTGTGCTGTAACATTTCATTTTATGTGAGAGGTTTTTTTTTTGGAAGCAGCAGGAATTCATAAATCAGGTTGTGTGCTACTAAGCAGAGCTTAGTGAGCTAACCAGAAGGTCTTTCTTATTGCTGAGTTCCTATGCCCAGTGTAATTAAAGGCTACTTTAATAGGTGAAGCTCATGGAGACATGGGTGTATTTTCTATGAGTTGTTGTTATTGCTTCTAATAAAAAAATTGCTTTAGATGTCAACTCTTGAAGTGAGAATTCACCTGTGGCCTCCCCCCTCGGTTCCAAAACCCATGTTCCAAAATGCTCAAAACCTCTCTCTCCCCATGGCACTCCTTTTGCAGATCAGCCTGTCTTTTTGTGGGGAGCTACTATGGTGTCATTCACAACCTCTTCTTAAAAGGCTGTAAAATGTTGTGAAAGACGCATGTAACTTGTGATGGTGATGCAGCGTTGAGATTTCTTACTACTAATCCAGCAAAGAGTACAAAATCTGAAATATTTTCATAGGCGTAAAGTGTCAGTGAGTGTTTCTTTCCCCTGAGATGACTGAAATGCTTTTTCTGAATGCCCTCTGTAGCTGCAAATATGTGTGCACTTGGGACCCACGACTGTGAGCAGCTCTGTGTGAGTAATGGCGGATCCTACCTCTGTGATTGCTATGAAGGCTACACTCTGAATCCGGATAAGAGAACTTGCTCAGGTATTACTCCTTTGGTAAAAGTACTATTCTTGCCATTTCTGAGCTGATTTCAAATAGAAACTTATTAAAAAATGTTCTTTTTTCAGCTGTGGATGTGTGTGCACCTGGGAGGCATGAGTGTGATCAGATCTGTGTGAGTAACAACGGGTCCTATGTCTGTGAATGCTTTGAAGGCTACACTCTGAATCCAGATAAGAAGACTTGCTCAGGTAGGAATTAAAGGTTACGTTTGTATATGAAACTCAAGAAGATATGAGCATATTTACCGTTTCTGGCTGAAAAATTGCTTGTAGATGTCAACTCTTGAAGCCCTTCCTCTTAGTTCCAATGTCTATAGAATCACACTTTTCTTTAAATTCTCAAGTAAAAAAAAAAAAAAAAGTATTTTATCACTTACCAGCCACTGTACAGTCTTCATGGTACTTCCTAAACATTGCCCTTGGGAGACGAGGAATCTATACCAGACGTGTAGACCAGCACTGTGTCTCCACTCTAAAGTGAGTTCCTCTGCTGGGATATTAGGAAAAAATTCTTCTCCAAAAGAAGGAGGTTATGCATTGTCACAGGCTGCCTGGGGGTGTGCAGGTCACCATCTCTGGAGGTGTTCAAGAAGTGTGGAGATGTGGCAGTGAGGACCATGGTTAGTGAGCATGGTGGGGGTGGGTGGTCGGTTGGACATGGTGATCTTAGCGGTCTCTTCCAACCTTAATGATTCTGTATAGGACCTGTCCATTTTTCCATAGCCACTCCATCTCCCTGTCAAAATTCAGTTTTTTTTTTTTTAAATTTTTATTTTTTTTTAAAGCTTACTGTTCATAGGCTCTGCAGTGCTCCACAGTATAGCAACCCCAGTCTTATACTAAAAGCAGCTTCTTCCTTTCCTATTCTTTGAATTTTCACCCTGAAAAATTAGCCTATTAGGAAAACTTTTTTCCCCAAATATTTTTCCAGAATTGTCATAGAATCGTAGAATCACAGAATGGCTCAGGTTGGAAGGGACCTCAAGGATCATGAAGCGCCAACGCCCCTGCCACCTGCAGGGCCACCAACCTCCACTTTTAATACCAGACCAGGCTGCCCAGGGCCCCATCCAACTTGGTCTTGAACACCTCAAGGACGAGGCATCTACAACCTCTCCGAGCAGCCTGTTCCAGCACCTCACCACCGTCATAGTGAAGAACTTCCCCATGATATCCAACCTAAATCTTCCGTTCTTCAACTTAAAACCATTTTCCCTTGTCCTCCCATTATCTACCCTTTCAAAGAGTTGAAGAGTTGTTCCTTTGGATCCAGAAGTTTTGAGCCCGATAAGTGCCTCCCTCCCTTGGAGAGTGAATAATCACTCTTTCTCACTTAACAGCAACATGACAGGTTATAGCTCATCTCAGTACGGTGCTTTAGCTTCATCCATCATAGGGCTGTTCAGAGCAGTCAAAATTGCATGTGAAAATCAGACTGTATGAAATGTAGTGCAGCAGTCCTGGAGCCTCCTCATTAAATAATTAGGAACTGAATTCAGTTATCTGCGGCATAATAAAATAATGTAGTAGGTAGGGCGCTGGTTGAATCCCGATTAAGTTATATTTATAAATGTTCAAGTATTTACAGTGCTTGAGTGTCTGGGAAGAATTAATGCTTTCTTCTCTAAAACATGGTTCACGGCAGCCATGGATATGTGTGCACCTGGAAGGCATGATTGTGCCCAAGTCTGTCGGAGAAATGGTGGATCCTACAGCTGTGACTGCTTTGAGGGATTTAGTCTGAATCCAGATAAGAAGACTTGCTCAGGTAAGACTTGGCCAAGGAAAAACTGTGTTCAGCTAAAAACACGTACTCTTCTTAGTCAGGTTAATTTACATTACTTTTCTGATAGTAATTCAGGAGTTGCTGTACAACTCCTAAGAGCACATTACAACTTTAGGGTTTTTTTCTTCATATTTCCAGTAATAATTTGAGACTTCTGAGTCTTCTACAGTTGTGAGAGGCTTGTAATTGCTGTAATTAAGATGTCATTTGGGATTTCTCTGGGGACTTCTCAATATTCTCACACTTTTGGGCATGAGTTGCAATATCCACCTGACAGCAAAGAAGGATGGTATATTTGGTGGGAATATGTGATAGACACTGTCAGGTAACTCTTCAGCAAACCAGCACAATGAAGCTGCAGGAATGAGATAAAGAAGAGCAAGGACTGTGCTCAGCACAGACTAGAGCCTGTAGTTCTTCCTGATGGATGTGTTTGGACCTTAAAAAAAATACTCCAGCTTTAAAGCTACAGGTGCTGGAGAGAAATGGTCTTTCTCAGTGCTGGTCTTTTGCAGAGGATAGGAGCATAGATCTTGTTGGTACATAAGGACATGTAGAAATACATAGCACATACAGATTAACATGTATTCTGTGTCATTTGTACTCCATTAGGGTTTAAACTTCACTCTTCCTTAAATATCTCAATGATAATTTATTGATATAAAATCCTTTTTTCTACTTCTGTCATAGTCTCTTTCCTTACCATAGCTGCTGTGACAAATCTGTGTTTACAATCCCAGGAAATTCCTAGGGAAATCTCTCAGATTAATTCATAGCTCTCACATCTCAAAGAAGCAAACTCCTTAATACTTCTTCCTGCGTAGTTCAGGAACAGATTTTGTAAATACAGTTCTAAAGAGTCACTCTCAGCTGGTATTATATAGAGGCAATAAACATCCGTGAGGAAAAATGAATGAAGAGAGGCATCCATTTTGTGAGTCCAGTCCTGAATCTCCTTTCATAGCAGTGATTATCCCTGTGCAGGCTCAAATTTCAGGGTATTTGTCCAACTTACTTGCTTTTTTCATTCTTTTCCCTCTTCAGTCCCATTTTGCAGCATGCTGCTTGTTGATTTCTCAGCTATCCGAATCTTTCTGATGTAATAAAAATAGTATAGATCCAGGAGGGGCTCTTTCCTTGTTCCCTTGCTTGTTTTCTTGATGTCTCTCCTTCTTTCTTTCTGTCTTCAGTTACTTTTGCCTTACAGAGCCTCCTTACCGCTGAGATGTCCAAATATAGGAACTCATCAACTTTGAGTTGACGTGTTAAATTTGGCAGAAGACATCTTCCTCACACATAAAGTACCCACTTTGTAACTGGCAGCGGTTGCCACGTCGTTCTTTTTTTGAGCAGCCTTGTATATTCTTTTGATTATGGTCTTTTCACTCCATAAAGCAGCATCTTATCTCATTAGAGCTGAAATAATGCCAAATGCTCTCTTAAAATCCAGATATTTGTTCTCCAAAATTCCTTTGGATCATTATTTTGTAACTGGGTCACTGCTAGTTCAGTTCCTTTTGCAATCTGTTACAATTAAAGTGTTGCTGGAGTTCCCAAAGTCATATTAACTTTGTGATGCTGACAGACAGATAAAAACACACTGTGTGTGCCCTGTTGTGGCTAATAGCCTGCTGATGTGCAATAAAAATGTGCTGCTTTGAATCCAAATGTGGATATGGTGGCAAAAAGGAATTGCTAATGCCAAATACACAGTCTGAAGTTGGGATATCTTTTAATGTTCTTCTCCAATGTCTTTCTTAGCTGTTGACATGTGTGCACCTGGAAGGCATGACTGTGAGCAGGTCTGTGTGAGAGATGATCTGTTCTATACATGCGACTGCTATCAAGGCTATGTCCTGAATCCAGACAAGAAGACTTGCTCAAGTAAGGCCAGATTGCTGTCTTCTGTCTCTCCATGCTCTCCCCACCTAATCACTGAAGTGCTATAAGATAGCTTTATGTCACTCTGCTCTCTCCTCTTTCAGCATTTGGATATAAAAAGTGCTTCATGCCTAGCAGCGTTCATAGCCTGACATTGCATCCTTCTTTGTCACTCTGTAGTCAGCAAACCCTGTTTGCAGAGCCTCTGCAGAATTTGATGTGGAATCATAAGTTGGACTGGAAGGGACTTCAAGTGGTACCTTGTCTGATCTACAGCTGCTCAGAACACCAATAATTAGACATTGCATGAAACCTATGTAAGAGCAAAGTCTAAAAGAGGTGGATATAGCCAAACACTATCTGCAAAAACAGTAGTTTTTTGTAGGTTTGGACTTAAAACATAAGTACAGTGTAAGAACACCACCCTAGCATGCTTTGTATGATTTGTTGGGCATCCCATGAGCAGTAGAATTGCTCAGTATTTTGAATATCAAATGCTGGAAGACTCTGAACTTCACAGAAGCTCTGCAGAGAAATTCAGGATACTCTTGGACAGTTGTCATTTGGAAAAGTAATTTGATTAAAACAGACATAATCCAAAGAGGATCTGTATTTGCCACTGGGGAATTCAAATGCAAACACACAAACTTCACTGGCAGTCAATGGGAAACCAACCATGCTGGTGTGATATTTTGAACTGGCCTTCCTCCAGCCAAATTTTGAACAGCTCTTCTTTGTACACTGGCCATAAGGCTGGCAGGAGGTTCCAAAAAATGGGAGCTGAACAAATACGTGTTCAGTGGAATCAAGGAGACACCAGTTTCAACGCTGGCTCTAAGACAAATGATTTTCTGCACTGTTGGAAATGAATCTGTTTAGAGATTTCTTTTTCAGTGAAACACTAGGAGAACAAACTTTAGAAAATCAGTGTTTCAGTCATTTTCTGTAATTCAAGCAGCCATCAGTTTCCTTGCAAAATGGAAATATCAGTGGCATGGTAAAAACAGAAACCAAAATAATTTAAGAAAGAAGAGAAATTGTATCCAGGTACAATAGTTCTGTTGTTTTATTGCTAAAATGCTTTCATCATTTGTTTAGCATTGATTAGCTTTGCACTTACACATCTGGAGAAAAAAAAAAAAGAATAATTTGAATAATCTACTGTCAGTGCCTTTGCAAGCTGTTGTGGTTTAATGTGGCAGGTGTCTGAGCACCCATACTGTTGTTCACTCGCTTCCCCACCTTCCTGCTGGAATGGGGGAGAGAACTGAAAAGAGCATGTTTTTTGTTCTACATGTTATAAATGTTATAAAATAAGGTCCATCACATACTGATAGTTCTTGCTAGCATTGATGAAGTCACTGAGAGAAGCCTGAGAGAGTACAGGGAACTGGGGTGGTTAGCAGATGGTGTAGGCATACAGGTGGTGTTTTCCTCTATCCCTTTGGTGACGGGGAGGGATATTGAGAGCTCCAGGAAAAGCCATCTAATAAATACATGGCTGAGAGGTTGCTTTGAAGCAGGAAGGGGGTGATATCGAGTCTGCCCCCAGCAAGGTGCAGGATGGCATAGCTAAGTTAAGGGACAAGGTTCTAGCAGGAGCCTTCAACCTGTTGCATCTTATGACAACGAAGGCAACAGGGAGACTAAAAGTAAACACCTGAAAGGAATTAAGGAGTTATCTACCAAGAAGGCAACAAGGCCAGCTGCCCAACTGAACTGCCTCTACACCAATGTGTGCAGCTTGGGAAATAAACAGGAAGAATTTGAAGTCCCTGTACCACTGGAAAAACACAATGTAGTTGCCATTACTGAAAACTGGTGGGATGATTCCCACAACTGGAATGTGGCTATTGATGGCTTGTAGCCATCAGGACAAAGGACAGGCAAAGGAGGAAGGGAAGAGGTGTGCCCTCTACATCAAGGAAGGAATGGATTGTGAAGAATGGCCACAAGCAAGCTGAAAGTCTGGAGGTGAGAGTCAGTGACCAAGGCAATAAAGGGAGCCTTGTGGTTGGGGTCTACTACAGGCTGTCTGATCAAGCAGAACCTGTTGATTAAGGCTTCTTCCTGCAGATACAGGAGGAATCACAATTGCAGGCTCTCATCGTGATTGGTGACATCAGGATTGGAGGCTGCCTGGGCTGTAGTGACCATGCAATGGTGGAACGCATGCTTAAGGAATATCAGACATACAAAGAAGTAAAATCAGGAAGCTTGATTTTAGGAAAGTCAACTTCCAGCTCTTCTGGGAGTTAGTCAGCAAAACCCCCTGGGAATCTGTCCTCTAGGACAAATTATTATATAGCTGAGCCTTTTGTTTGCGAACATCCATGTTTTGTGGTAGATTATGTTAAAAAAAGAATTCTTAAGGACAGCTGAGGCCCTGGTCCTCAGTAAGCTTGAGGGCAAGACCTTGGAACAGATTAAATTGAATCACTGCAAAATATGGCAGTGTTTGCTTTGTCTTTCCTAAGAGGCTGATTACCTCACCTCCGTATTAACTGGTTCTTCCATCAATGGTGCTGAGCTTTCCTACTAGATTTTCAATTCATTTAGGCTGATTGGGATATTGTTGTTCCCTTCACATATATTTATATGACATTGAGTGGACTGATGTTCACATCTCTTGAGAAATGAAGGGTGATGCTCCCTATGCATGCGTACTGCCAGTGTTAAAAGCATGTTAAAAGCATACTTGTGGAGCGAAACATGATGGTGGCTTAGCTGAACCTCTATTGCTTACTATTTAACATTATTGAACTCATATATTTTATTTTATTTACGAAGTGGCAAAATAAATTATTTTAATTCTGTATCACGCTAGATAGTTATTTAAATTCCACCCATATCTCATAAACTGACCCAAGATAATTGATTTCTGACACTGATAATTCTTTATGTACTCAAAATCACTAGCTGCCTTTCTCTTGGCTGCAAAACTCCCTGGAGGATTAACTTTGGCCATTTATGCATTGTAAGAAATTCTTATACCTGTGTGTTCATAGACACCCCAAATGGCATTGTGTTCCAGGTTTGACAGGTGGCAACCCGGGTTCTGAAGCAAAACCCAAAAAGTTAGTCATAGCCTACAGTATAGCTGAGTTAATAGAATGTGATTCTAGTAGCCTTCCTGCATGGATGGTCAAAATGCTTCTGAAAAGATGGAATCTGAACTGCAGGTTTTTAGTCTGTAGCACTTGAGCATCGTCATCCCACTTCCCAGTGCCCTAGCTTTTGGGGCAGGGGATATTCTGGATGAGAGGGAGAACTGGTCTACTGACTAGTTGATGGGAGGAGGCTGGTTGGTCCTTGCCCCCAGGGTAGGGCCTCTTTATGTTTTACTCAATAATGGTCTGATTTACAGAGCTTAAGAGGATCTGGGTAGGCACGCCAGCTCCGAGCTCTGCCTCCTCCTCAGTCAGAGTTGAGCTCTCCCTTGCCTGCTTTGCTCCTGGAGATGGGACACTTGTGCCTCTAGCTACAAGATGACCTCCATCTACATCACCTCTCCCTCCCCCCTGTCCTGGGCTACAGTCTCGCAGTCTGGCTTCAACTCTCCGTGCCTTTTCCTGGCTTTTAAATATTTTCATCAGTATTTTAAATGCTGTTTTCTCTCTTAGGATCCACAACAAGCAGTCTTGTAACAAATGAAGAGGCCTGTAAGTGTGAAGCCATAGCTGCACTGCAGGATTCAGTCACCTCACGCCTCGAAGCTCTGTCCACAAAACATATCCTTTTTCTTATGTGTTCAGCTCTTTACTGCTATTTTAAAGGTAGCTGTTTTAATGGAAGCTGGGGGTTACACACCTCACAAACAAAAGCATTTTCCTGACTGTACAAATGTTAGGGAGTAAAAACATGGGTGTAGCAAATGCTATTATGTTTTCACATTTTCTTGAAGGGTTTTCCTAACAAGGTACAGATAAAATGCACACCCTCCCATCACCTGGACTATATTCATTATGTTGGACATCAAATGTTGCTCTATTTGTAATCCTTCAAGGTGATATTGACAGCAAATGCTCACATTAGAGCTTTTCTATTAGTAGCTTGTGTATGTCCCAACATTTCTGAGGGCCCTTCAGAGGCAGCATGGCTGCAGTCTGACCAGCTGTGGCTTCCAAGCTGGCATACAAGCTCTTTTATATATAAAGCAAAACAAAAACTACTAGCTTGTTAGTACTCAACTGCTGGGAGATATGAGGGATCTAGTGGACAGAGTGGGAGGGCTGTGAGGCAGGAAGAGCACCCAGGCTGCAAGGTTTACTGGCTCCATTCACTGCACTGTGGCAGAGAGGAGAAAGGTGTCTGGCTCCCAGATGAGACATTTCACAGACACGTGGGAGGAAAAATGAATTCTGTGGTGTGGTAGCAAACCTGAATGCTGGAATAAATGTCCTCAGATGGAACGACAAGAACTACTGACGGGAAGTTGGACAAGCTGTGATTCAGCAGAGGGCACAACTTTTAAAAGTGAGAGTGGTTGATGGCAGTGACAGTTTACCAAAGGTTGTGGTATGTTTGCAGCACTGGAAACTTCTGAGACTGCGTGCTTGTTTTTCTGTGAAAGGTGCTCTTGTTCAGATAGGAATTAATGCAGGGAGGGCTAGGCCTGTGGTTGTCATCCTGATAGCGAGGGATTCAGAATCAATGAAGAGGGGGATACTTTGGATTGATCAAAGCAGGATGCTATTAAGTTTCCTATATTGACATTTGTACAGATAAATGAAGTCTACTACCAAGGACACAAGACTTCCCTAGCTCTTGAATAAATTCAAAGTTATTTTTATAGGTTTAAGTGTAAATCCTTCTTCTTTTAGGGTCCCTAGAACTGAGTTCATCTGCTTTGGAAAGGTGAAGGGAATAATCTGATTTTCCTTGGATTAAAGTACAAGGGCTGCTCCAAAAGTAATGCCTCCTATTTTATGATGCCAACCCATGACATCAGAGGCAGATATTGGTGGGATGACTGTAAAGGTTCAACCTTCTCAATGTTATGTTTTGTTGCCATGTAACAGATGGCAGCAGAGGGGCAGTCTGACAAAATGGCATCTGACGTAGTGCATATGTAGCAAAGATGTGCCATTGAGTTCCTCCATGTTCAAAAAACGAAACCCAGTGACATTCATCAACACTTGCTGAATGTTTCTGGAGATCAAACAGTGGATGTGAGCACAGTGGTGCATTTCAGCAGTGGTGAAAGCGACAGTGGGTTACTAGTGCTGGTGTGGATTTTTGTGAGTTTGGCATGCAGACTTTTGTTCATAGCTGGCAAAAATGCATAGCTAGTGGTGGTGACTACACTGAAAAATAGAAATTTATTAAAAAAATTTAGCTGAGAGTATGCCCTATCAAATGGTGTTACTGTGCTGTTTGTACCGGTTGTAGTTTCCATGGAAATAAATAGGAGGCATTATTTTTGGAGTAACCTATATATATCATTCCAGGAATGTAAGCAATTAAAACTGAGTGCGGAGATAATTAAGCCTGTACTGTAATCTCTATAGTAGTAGAGTATTTATCTCAAAAGCACTGATATGAAACAAGACGGTGGTGGTTTCAGGTTAGGAATACACTTCATTACAAATAACCAATGCTTTCTTTTGAAGTGATTCTTTGCTGGGAAATCTGCATCCTCTCTGAACAAACTGGAAAAAACAGTGGACATTATCATCTGCTCCTCCTCAGATCTGAATGTCACTTGCTCCAACTCCTTATTAGAAAATGGGGCTGTACAGAAAATTTGCTAAGTTACTAGATCTTAACAGCTCTCTAAAACATCTCGAAATCTCTATTCAAGCACCTATTAAGCTCACTTAGAATGCAGTGTATCTGTGTGAAATATAGTAATGAGAAAGATTATAAATAAACCAAACCTGGTAGCTATTTATTGTATCACCCTTAACATCTGACCACTAGATGAAGTGTCTCAGAAGCTGCAAGCCTATCAAGACAGAGAGCAGGCTGTCTGAGGCAGCATTCTACTCAGCTTCAAAATAATCTTTCATAAGCAGTTCTTTTTATTGTGTTCAGCAAGCTTTACTTTGTTGCGCAGTTTACAGAAGAGCAGTTGGCTGTTATTATTGGCAAGTGTCAAGAAGACTTCAGGAAGACAATAGTCTTGAAAGTACAGCGACCCTGAGGATCTTCATGTACATTTTGTAACCATAAAGCCACCCGTACCTGCTTTGGTCTGTACTGCTAGGAGTACAGCAGGTATTTCTGTTCTGCAGTAACTGCATTTTTATTGTCTTATTTAAAAGAAATACATGAAAAAGAGTGTACGGGTATGTATTCACTCATATAAAGCTGTGAAATGGCAAGGCAAAGTAAAAGTGTGCCCATGGAATCTGTCCATTCAAAGGGAAAGTAATATGGAGTCTTGTAACTTATTTTGATAAAATAAAATATGATCAAGCACACTGATGTTGGAAGTGCTTTTTTTAATGCGTACTGAAGTGTGTGTGTTACAAAATAGTTTAAGACTAGGAAACAAAGTCTCAAAGAGGCACTGAATCACAGAAATCTGCATCATTAAACAGAACACTGCTGCTGAGTCACACAGTTGGAAAAAAAAACAGTTTGATTTTGAAACCTATGACTCCTTGCTAATGTCTGTAGAAGTCTAATAGTTATTTCAAGGTTCTGCACTTGGAAAGACAAAATATTTGTTCCGCTTTAAGGTTTTTATCTTGTAAGAGTTATGTAAGCAATCAATCTCTGCTGTTGTCACTCCAAAAGCTCTCC
Organism: Perdix hodgsoniae; assembly: GCA_035772895.1. Taxonomy (NCBI): domain Eukaryota; kingdom Metazoa; phylum Chordata; class Aves; order Galliformes; family Phasianidae; genus Perdix; species Perdix hodgsoniae. The sequence continues at coordinate 1,382,278 of JAPSGF010000024.1, read as the reverse complement.
CAGGACTACTGGTCTCAGTTGGACTTGCACGACAAAACTTGCTGTGTCAAAGGAAATCCACTTATTCTGCACACTTGCATGTGCAATCATGCAAATGGTTTTAAAACTATATTTAAATTACACAAAGAATTAAATTGGTAGTTGGTATGCCAAGGACATGCTGTAACAACACTGATGCTCACGTCACACCCTGTGCTTAGTAGATACAATTTCAAGGAAAGTTGGAGGACAGGAGTTCACTCAGACAGCATGTATGATTTTTGAGTGAATGCTGTTGAACACAGGTTCACCCCATCAGTGGCAACAGTAAAATGGAAGAGTGAAAAGCTGAAGATCTTTCAGTAGGATGAAAACACTGTATGCTTCATTCTATTCTCTCACGTACTTGTGTTCTGAAATTGTAAAATGGAATGAAAAGCTATATATATGAGTGAGCCTTCATGTATGTCTGTCCAGTAATATTAAGTTGGAATGAAATTCTAAATGATGAACAGGGGACACAGCTTCAGCAAGAACTGAAAATGAGTCTGCAAACTCTCCCAGGCTGCTGGATTGGTGTGTCAGCATTATGTTGTGAAGTGCCTCCACCCACTTGCTGCCTTTCAGCTACAGTTGGCATGGGACAACCTAACTGTTTCAGTTGCTTCCTCAAAGTACTATGCATGCTTTTATTTTATTTTATTTTATTTTATTTTATTTTATTTTATTTTATTTTCTGTAACTCATGGAGTTTTGTATCCAGCTCTTTACTTACTTTTACGTCCTTGGGTTGAACGTGGGTATTATATAAGGGTTTATGGGAGCAGAGATACACAACAGCCTCCGTAATTAGAAAAAATAAACAAGTTGTAAATCTAATGCAAGACTTCTCAGGTTCTTGGCAGCTGGGAACAAATTATGGTAATCCCACTTCCACTAAGGCTGGTTGTAAAATGAGAGGTATAATTTTATATGATAGGGGAAAATTGTCCTGGAGGCCAGATCTACCTTGCAGGCTGTCAGCTGGACAAGCTTTGTTTCAAATGCTAGCATTCATAATGCCGTTCTACCTTGCAGATGATAGTATCTAACTTTTAATTCCTCTGAGCAATTGTTTCGTCTCACTTTGTAAGCACTGGATAAAAATCCAAGGTGATATAAGCAATTGTTTTTTTTAAAAAACAAGATATAAGAGCATGTTGAATTGAGTGAATTTCTAAAACTTATTCATTTTAAATACAGATGTTCTTGTATGGACAAGTAAACATATTACTTCAATTATTGAAACAATATAACTTCATTGCAGAGAACTGATAAGAAAAATAGCTAAACAGGATTTTTTGAGTGTTATTTTCAAATTATTATAATTCCACTTGCTAACCTATGTCTAGCCCTGTTGTTCAGCTCTAAGATGTGGTAGTTCAGCATACGTAGGAGTTGAGCCAACTTTGCTTTATAGTTCTTATATATCTGCTTCTAAATCAGCATTAGTTAAAAAGTTGGATGTCCAGCCCTTGAAGTTACATACAAAGTGTACCTTCAATTAAATGATTTGATGATAACCAATGGCTAGTTCTGTCTCTTCATTTTCAGATAGCCTCTCAGAAGAGGGATATGGCATTGAACTTGACAAGATGCAGGTGTGAGTTCTTCATCACCATCTTTCTTTATGGAGGACCCTGAACAAAATGTTCCTATTTTGGTGTTTGGGGGTGCTAGTTGACAACTAGCTGAACATGAGCCAGCACAGTGCTGAGGTGCCAAGAAGGCCAGTGGCATCCTGGCTTGTATCAAAAATAGCAGGACCAGGGAGGTGATAATTCCCCTGTACTTAGCACTGGTGAGGCTGCATTTCCAGTGCTGTGTTCAGTTTTGAGCCCCTCACTACAAAAAAGACACTGAAGCCTTGGAGCGTGTCCAGAGAAGGGCAGTGGAGTTGTGAAGGGTCTGGAGCATAAATTCTTTGAGGTGAAGCTGAAGGAACTGGGATTGTTCAGCCTGAAGAGGCTCAGGGTGATACCCTGGAGATACATAGCACTTGCATTTCATGAAGTGGGTGAGTGTTCAGAGCAGGATGCAGAAGATACAACACTGATAGCCTACTGTCCACTCCTATGCTTTTTCTGCCCATCATCTAAAGGGCAGATTTGGCATGAAAAAGGTGTATTTCATAGTGGTGTCCTCAGTTGGCTGCAGGTTGCTTCTGAAGTCCTCTGCAACGGTGGCAGGGACAAGGGCCTGGGCCTTATCCTACTGCTGCTGAGGCACCATGCATGGATCCAGCACCCATCTCTCTCTGAAGAAAGGGACAAGGAGCAAGGAGGACCTGGGAAATTAAAGGCTGGTGAGTCTCACCTCTGTGCCAGGGAAGATCATGGAACAGATCCTCCTGGACGACATGCTTGATCACATGAGGAATGGGTATGTGATCCGAGACAGCCATGGCTTCACCCGGGGAAAGTCATGCTTAACCAATCTGGTGGCTGGGAGGAGTGGTGCTTGAGAGCAGCCCCGTGGAGAAGGACCTGGGGGTCCTGATGGATGAAAAGCTTAACATGAGCCAGCAGTGTGCCCTTCTAGCTCGGAAGGCAAATGGTATCCTGGGCTCCATCAGAAGAGGTGTAGCCAGCAGGGAAATGGAGGTGATTGTCCATCTCTACTCTGCTCTTGTGAGGCACCTGGAGTACTGTGTCAGGTCTGGAGCCCCCAGTACAAAAAAGACAGAGAGCTGTTGGAGAGGGTCCAGAGGAGGGCCACGAAGATGATCAGGGGACTGGAGTATCTCCCCTATGAAGACAGGCTGAGGGAGCTGGGCTTGTTCAGCCTGGAGAAAAGAAGGCTGCAGGGTGACCTCATCGCAGCACTTCAATACTTAACGGGAGCCTACAAACAGGAGGGGAGTCATCTCTTTGAAAGGGTGGATAACTTCAAGGGGAACTGGTTTTAAATTGAGGGAGGGGAGATTTAGGTTGGACATCAGGGGGAAATTCTTTACAGAGAGAGTGGAGAGGTGCTGGAACAGCTGCCCAGAGAGGTTGTGGATGCCTCATCCATCCCTGGAGGTGTTCAAGGCCAGGTTGGATGGGACCCTTCTCAGCCTGGTCTGGTATTAACTGTTGTAGTATTAAATGGGGAGGTTGGTGGCCCTGCATGTGGCAGGGGGGTTGGAGCTTCATGATCTTTGAGGTCCCTTCCAACCCCGGCATTCTGTGATTCTGAAGGGCTCTCTTACACCTTTAACACACTGAGCGCAGGTACCAGCCCAGGTAAATTGTGAGTGTCCAACAGAGCCTGTGAGTGAAGCATAATTATGTCTAATGCCTGCTGCCCGCCATCGTTTACCTCAGCCAACAGCGGGGCAATTTTGGGGTAATATTTTATATAAAAATACAGTGTGGGATTCACACTCTTTTTGATTTTCCTTTATGTAAAAGCAGAATGGTCTTTATTAACTGAGTACGAGCAGGATCGTTTCGTAGCCACAAAGACTGCGCGCTGCCACTGAGCACGGATTCACCTGCAACTCCCATCCCCTCAGCCCCGCCGCCACGCCCGTGGCCGATAGAAGAGGGCGGGAGAGGGGAGGAGGGGGCGGGCCGCTGCTGCCCGGAAGTAGAAGGTAAGCGCCAAGAGTGCGCTTCCGGAGGCGGTTGCCAGGGCAACCGAGGAGGTTGGCGCTGTGGCGCTGTGCCTTGCTGTGCCTCCTGTCCCAGGATGTTCATCTACCTGTGCAAGAAGGTACTGCCGGCGGACCGGGGGGGCGGCGGGCGGCTCACGAGGCTGGCGGAATTCTCCGCTTGCAGACAGCGGTGGCGCGGGAGGCCTTGAGGGATCCTCAAGGGGTTCGGTTCGGCTGTTCTCCCAGCGGCTGTGCCCAGCGCTGAGCAGCCGTGCGGGGATTAGGTGTTAGGCAGAAGTTCTTTATTGTGAGTGTGGCGAGGCACTGGAACCAGAGAGGCTGTGGATGTCTCCTCCCTGGAAGCATTCAAAGCCAGGCTGGATGGGGCTGTGAGCAGTCTGGGCTAGAGGGGGGTGTCCCTGCCTATAGCAGGGGGTTGGAACTGCATGATCTTAAAGGTCCCTTCCAACCCGAACTGTTCCGTGATTATGCATTGCATGCACTGTATTTCCCTCTTCTAAAGTTTTGAGTTGCAGCGTTTTAATTCTGTGTATAATTCCATTTAAATTCTGTGCTATAGGTATTTTGAGGCGTTCTTAGAATATTCTGACATCAAAAAAAAATTGGTTCTTTGCTACTATGTACAGATAAAAAGATGCTTTGTTTTCAGATCGCAATTCCTGGTAATGTCCGATTAAGATGTATTTCCTGGAACAAGGAAGAAGGCTTCATAGCCTGTGGTGGAGAGGATGGATTACTGAAAGTTTTAAGATTAGAAACACAGACAGGTAAGTCACACTTAAAAAAAGAAAAATCTTCTTTTAAAGAACAGAATGCACTGCACTTCAAAGTTCTGAAAGCACAACTCTCTCCAGAACTTACTTAACAATATTGCATATGTTTTAAATCTGTTACAGATATTTGCATAAGCATCAGAAGCACTGCCGTTTTCCACTGTTTTCCTTTGGCTTGCCTTACGTGACATACTTGTCATTTATTGAGCTTTACACTCACTTCCAGCGCATCTTCTTTCTGGGCGTAACTTTCATTTTTGTTATTTTTATATAGACATTTTTATATAGGCGTGGCTCTGGGCAGCCTGGTCTGGTGATTGGCGACCCTGCACCTAGTAGGGGGTTGAAACTAGATGATCATTGTGGTCCTTTTCAACCCAGGACATTCTATGATTCTATTATATGTGTATTACCTTGAAGTAAGTTAAACATGTTCCGAGAACAATGAAATCTGATGTATTCTCCAGTTCTTTTATACTTCTTTTTGATGTGATAGCCATAGATTTTACTTTGTTTTGTTTTGTTTTCTTAAAAGTTGTTCAAGCATAATGATCCATCTGGATTTCGATGACAAACATGTTGAACTCAGGCATGGAAAATCCATCCTACAGATATGCCTCTATAATTTTATTTATATAATAGTCATTAGTGTTGAAGTACTGTTACATACAGTAATAACCTTACTTTGTTAGATTTATTTTATAGTTATTTTTGTTACTTTTAGATGAAGCAAAAATAAAGGGACTTGCAGCTCCTAGCAATCTTTCCATGAATCAAACTCTTGAAGGCCATAGCGGTAAGTCTTGGGCATTTCGTATTTGTTTTTTTTTTAAATTATAATAAAAAATAAAGGATTTGGGGAAATGTATAGAGTATTTTTTCTCAAAGCTTTAATTAAAAGTCTAAAATAAAGATATCAGTATTACAGTCAGGCATGTAACAGCTTGGCTATCTACTTACTGTTGAGGTACCTGATGAAATAAATATCAATAGTTAATCCTTCATGATCTGTGAATGTATTACTGGGTTGAGAATCAAACTGATCTGTCAGCGCTGTTCTTCTGGCTGGTATGCTATGCATGATACAGAATGCATGCTGCACAAACCAAGCCTGACTCTAATACTTAAAGTTTGCTGATGAGTTTTTCTTGGTTAGGTCTGTGAACTTTGACCTTACGGCCTGATTTTTTTATTCCTTCAGTTTTGACTTGTTCTAAATTCCTCAGTCTCTGTTTGTTATTCAGGAAAAGGTGCTTTGGTTTATTTTGAAGTGAAGGATACTACATGTTATGGTAGCTTAATGTTTTCTAAAGAAGTCACGGTTAGTTTAGCGAATCTCATCTTTCTTCTAAATATTTATCTTCATTTCCCATTTGTTGACAAATCATAGAGTGTGTGTTGGCTACAGCTGATAGACAGAGTTCAGAGAGGTTAGAAAACAGGTTACAGGAGGATAGAGTGCTTGAAAATAAAAACTGAATGCAGGGAAATTAGGGAGGAATTGGAGTCTCACATGATAAATAGCCATTATTCATGGACAGTGAGATAAGATAGGGTGCTGAAATCCTGAGATGAAGAAATTATCTTTTTATGAAGATTTGCATTTGAACCTTGATAGCAGATTATTTTAGGGGCCTAATTATGATAAAAAGATTAATTTTGAATAATTTATTTAGCGGTATTTTAAATGGATGTCTTTGATTCTGAAATAGCTTACATTTATCCTTCATTCAGTATATCTTCAATTGTCAGTAAAGCTTCTGACTGAAATAAAGAGAAACGGAAAGGATAAGGAGGAACTGGATAACCACTGATGAAGAACCGAATTACTGTGATGCTTGAAGTGATCAAGTTCATATCCAGTATTAAACTGATGTGAACTAATATTAGAAAGTGTTTGAAGATGTTTCAAATCAAACTAAACATTTGCAAGGGGGATCCTCTGTGAGACTTGAAGGTCTGAAGTAGTGAGGAGAATGTGCTTTTTGGTAAGCAGGAGAGATGTTTGGTTTTAAACCTACTGCACTACTGAGGATCAAACTACTTCTATGAAGAAGAAAAAGAAAAGAGCACCAAGAAACCTTATGACAATAAAGTTTTGTCAAGTTCCCAAATATGTCTGAGCCAGTCAGAAACCGCCAGAAACTATGATTTGCTTTTGCAGACTGGAACAATATTCTGGGTAGAATTTGGAGAAGGAGTTGCTGAGGTGGGTGAATAAAGGAGCAAATGGAGGCATTTAGCAAAATTTTGAAAGAGGAAAGGAATGGTACAGAAAGAATGTCTGAAATGAAATCCAAGTCGGCAGTACAAAGTTCTGTTAGCTCCAGGGAAATCAATTTGTATGTCATGCTTTCCCTTAACTTCTTTAAATGACATAAACACAAAAAGTGTATCATTTTCTAGGTTCTGTGCAGGTGGTGACTTGGAATGAACAGTACCACAAATTGACAACCAGTGATCAAAACGGGCTCATCATTGTGTGGATCATATACAAAGGTACTCCGCAGACAACTTTGAGATTGAATAATAATCCATACGATGGGAGATCTTAACTAGTGATATTAATAAGTCTGTTTCAGGCTTCTAAAAAAGTCAAAATAAGTTTAAAACATTTTTCAAGTTTTTATTGTAGTTGTATGAATTTTTATAGCGCCGCTTATGAAAAGGTGTTTGTCCTGCAGAGTTGACTAAGGAAAAGATAGCAACTTTTAGCCATGTGCTTGGTAAGCCACTACAAATGTCTTATTTTAAATGTCTTTTACTTTATTTCCTTGGAGAAAAGTAGAGTACTGAACAATGAGAAGAAGCACATGAGTAATCTCCGTTAGTTTAATGGCTGTTTACGAGGGTGGATAGTGGACAGGGGGGAATGGTCTTAAACTGAGACAGGGGAGGTTTAAGTTAGATATTAGGAGGCAGTTTTTCACTCAGAGGGTGGTGACACACTGGAACAGGTTGCCCCAGGAGGTTGTGGATGCCCCATCCCTGGAGGCATTCAAGTCCAGGCTGGATGTGGCTCTGGGCAGCCTGGGCTGCTGGTTGGCAACCCTGCACATAGCAGGGGGTTGGAACTGGATGAGCATTGTGGTCCTTTTTAACCCAGGCCATTCTATGATTCTATGGTTCTAATCTGGGAAAAGAATTTTTAAATTACTTATTAGTTATTTTTATCAGTGACTTTTTTTTCTTGTTTATTTCCCTGTATGTTTTGGTGTTCTTTGTAATAATGTAAGCATCCATTTCTCCCTGTTTTGGCCCCCTTCAAACATTGGCTTCCCTTTCTTATTTTGTATTTGTTCATATCTTTTTGGGAATAAGAAAACCACACCAAAACACTGGATTTTACACAGTGATATAGTCTTTCTGAAGTTTCACAAAAGGATTGCAACAACGTTCTCTTTCATTTCTTTCCAAAATGGACCATTTCTCCAGCTCTTTATTGCATTTCAGAGTCATATTAACTTGTATCCCATCTTTGTTTAAAAGCAGACACTTCAAATGTTTTTCCATTTAATTGAATTTCTACTTTGATTCGTTGGTAATTTTTATAAACTCTTGTGTTTCTGTATTATGTTGCTTTTTTTTTTTAGCAGCTTCTTGAAATTATATTGCTAAGAAATGTCGTTAGCATCTCATTGGTATCCTATTTGCATATCTTTTAATCGAGGGTAATTTTATTCTTTAAATTTGCTGATTAGTCTTGAATCAACAACAGGATTATTAAATCAGAAGTAGAACTCAATTTTTTATTCACTACTAATAGGTGCTTGGTATGAAGAGATGATAAACAACAGAAATAAATCCGTTGTTCGAAGCATGAGCTGGAATGCTGATGGACAGAAGATTTGTATTGTATACGAAGATGGAGCTGTGATTGTTGGATCTGTGGATGGTAAAAGCTTTGCTAATCGTCTTGTTAGATGGCTTTTGTTTTCCAGAAGTTTGTTCATAGTTACTCTTTCTCTATATAAATACAATTAATAGTTACTTTAAAAGTTGTTGCTTAAATTCTTGAGCAGCTTTAGTTTTTATATGGGATTGCATCCTTCCTTTAGTTTTGCGGTATGCTTATTAAGTGCCTCTGTTACAGGCAATCGCATTTGGGGTAAAGATTTGAAAGGTACACACCTGTGCCATGTAGCCTGGTCCTCTGATAGCAAAGTCTTGCTCTTTGGAATGGCAAATGGAGAAATCCACATTTATGACAGTAATGGAAACTTCATTGTAAGTTCATGCTCGTTGTCATAAAGGTATTACATGTAATAAGCATAAAAATGTATTTTCTCTTTAGGTTATTTCTACTCATTTAGTTGGAAGAGTTCAGTTATGGCAAGGTTTTTTGCGTAGCATTTTTATACAAGATTTATTCAGTTGCAATTTTATAATGAAAGTAACAACAAAAAGTTTTATTTTTTGCGAAGTTTTATTGTGGTAGTGAGTGGCTTTTGTGTGCATGTGTTTATTTTCTAGGATACTTTTCAAAGAATAAAAATGCCAGAACTGAAATATTTCTTTGTAACTAAAAGATGTGTTCTCATGTCTGATCCAGCATTGAATAAAGGGTTCAATTTAAGAGTTTCAAACTCTGAAATTTTTTATGCCAGTTTTTTCCTTGGCTCAGGAGAAAAGATTTGTATGTATATATCTGGTCTCTAGCAAGCTCTTTGTGTAGATATAAATTGTTCTTCTGCACAGAGTGTTATACATGACTTTCAGTACTTAACCATTCTTGTCTAGGTGAAAATGAAGCTGAGTTGTTTGGTGAACTTAACAGGAACTTTCCGCATTGCTGGAATACATTGGTACCATGGTACAGAAGGCTATGTTGAACCAGATTGTCCTTGTCTTGCTGTCTGTTATGAAAATGGAAGATGCCAGATAATGAGAGATGAGAATGACCACAGTAAGTACAGAATGTGGGATGCTAATTACTGAGCTTTTATTGACCTAAAACGTCTACTAATCTTTAGATTTTCAATATATATTTCTCAAAACCCAGATCCTGTCTTGATTGATACTGGTATGAATGTAGTGTGTATTCAGTGGAACCATTGCGGAAGCGTATTGGCACTGGCAGGCTCCCTAAAAGGAACGTCTCCAGATAAAGATGTAAATGTTGTGCAGTTCTACACTCCTTTTGGTGAGGTAAAAATATTTAATACACTAATGAAACCTTCATTTTCTTTATTTTAGCATGTTTTTTTTTCTGTGAGGGTTTCCCAAGGCTCCACCCAACATGGCCTTGAATCTCCAGGGATGGGACATCCCCAGATTCTCTATGCAGCTGTGCCAGGGCCTCACCACTTTCTGAGTAAAGAATTTCTCAGCAATTTTGAGAATGCCTAGGCAGCAGTTGTTAACTTAATGTGTATGTATTGAACCTGGACTTGACTTTCTCCACTGAATGTATAAGATCTAGGGATCTCCAGATCTCTAGAAACAGGTGTTTGAGACTGTATATCTAGAGTTTAAAGTCAACAGTCAAGCTGGGTTTTAGATTGGTTTTGTGCTGATTGTGCTAGTCAAGTTGTGGGTTAATGTTTTGAAAGATGGTGTCTTCTGTGAATAGTGTGTAACCAGGATTGGGTTTACAGTTTGCTGTAGTAATTGATCAGACACATGAACTAGGTACTAAATTATGTAAGCTTATTGGCAGCAGTTTCTTTAGGCATGAAGTCTTACCTTCAGAAGAAAGGCTAGATCTAAGCATAAGTATCAGTGCTCTACTCCCTAGACAGGTGTATTCTATGTAAGCTAAGTGTTACATTGAGGAGTGGAGGTGCCCTTTATTACATCCATCTATATACTTTGCAACCAAGACATTTCCCTCAAACAAATGGTCTGTGGGACAACAGTTATTGTTTTCAGAAACGTTAATTTTTATTTAATTCATTGTTCAACTTAAGGTGCTATAAAAAGATATTTAAACAAAGGGAAGTTTGTTGGCTCTTAAATTATAGATTCATGTCTAAATACTTAGACTTTTTGGAAGGGGAAGGAGATACAGAGACAAAGAAAATGTCCATTGCCTCACTGCAAATTGTGTACCAATCAGCTGATTCAGTATATGCCCTTGACATAGTTTAAATGAATAAAAATATCTCTCTAACCTATTGGCTGTAGTTAAAGGTCAGCTGACTAATATAATTCATACACTTACTGTCAGTGTAACTTGAGTCATCACATCAGTTATCAATGCTGTTTGGATATCAGGAAAAACTTCTTTACAGAAAGGGTTGTTAAGCACTGGAAGAGGCTGCCCAGGGAGGTGGTTGAGTCACCATCCCTGGATGTGTTTAAAAACCATTTGGATGTGGTGCTCAGGGACGTGACTTAGCGGATGGTTGTTAGAGTTAGGGTAGTGTGGTTAGGTTGTGGTTGGACTCAGTGATCTTTGGTGATCAGGTCTTTTCCAACCTGGGCTATTTTGTGAATAGTAACTGAAACAGTAAAGGTGATTCAGATTACCATACAAAAGAAAAAATAGTTATGCTGTCATTTTCCATTGTTTATTTTTTTCCAATTTTTAAAAATTTAGTATGTAAATGAAATAGTTCCCTTTTTGTAGTGGCAGAAAGAAAATTAAAAAAATTGAGGTGTGGTTTATTGTAACACTTATCAAATTGTCAAACCTTGTTATCATGTGTATGCTAATTTGGGAGTGATTATGGGGTACTATAGTGAAGATGCATGAGCCTGTATTTCATCAACCAGCAGCACTGTTTATGTATTTTAGGGCAGTCTTATGATACTCAGTATTTTTTTCTTTTCCTGTTTTGAAACAAGCACTTGCGCACGCTCAAAGTTCCTGGCAAGCAGATATCAGCCTTGTCTTGGGAGGGAGGTGGTCTGAAAATTGCACTAGCTGTTGATTCTTACATATATTTTGCAAACATTCGGCCGGATTACAAGGTAAGTGGTTATGTGGCTCAATTTGACTAGCAAATTTAGTAAAAAGCAGAAGAAGATGGTGCTTAAATACAGGATAAAAGGATAGTTAGGTGATAAATGGATTTCAAAGGTAATTGGAGAGGAGAATTTATTCATGGAAAGTGGAAAATACAGTAGTTTTTCTTATACTGACAATTTTTCTTTTCATTGGGCAGGAAATAGTTTTTAACATCCTGTAAAAACTGTAAGGGAAAGACCCAAATTATGGTATTATGGACTCTTTTTAATGTACTTATTTGTTTTAACTATGAGATTAGTTTCTATGGGCTTCATAAACAGAAGCATTAGTAGAGCACTGGAACATCCTATTGCACATTCACCGGTTGTGATCTCATTGCTGAGCTCTCTCTTGAATTATTTTGCAACTTTCCAAAGACAAAGCTTGGATACGAACCTAGGTAATGATGAGAGCATTTTATGAGCAATACATTTTATTCCCACTGCTAAATAGGCTTCCAACACTAGAATGGTGAGGGACTGAGGTTTGAAGAGGAGAAGTCTCGTGGTTTTGCCACGGGTTCACTTTCACTCTTTCCTTTTGGAGTTGTTCCATGCTATTGACTTGGCTGGGTCACTGTTTATTGAAACATACTAAAAAGACTTTTTCTGTACCAGGTCAGTGCTATAGTCAACTATAGAGTCAGTCTTTATTTTCAGTTGTTTGTACAAAATAGAATACCTTCAAATGAAAGATCTGAAAAATGTCAAACTTTGAGGAAGGCAACCAAGCAAACCAAACTTGTAATCTAGTTACTTGTTTGGAATTTGGGTTAAGACTCCACCAAAAATTAATGTGGGACAATATTACTCATGCTCTTTTTCCTGTCTGTGATCAGTTCCAAAATCATTCCAGATTTTGGATTTATTCAAATTGAGATTTTAAGTGAAATTCCAGTACAGAGCTTTCTGACCCAGTCATATCATGGCTGCATATTTTTTAAAGCCCAATAAATAAACCAGTGCTTAATTTATTATTTCTATTTCATCAACGCTATGACTTTTAGTGACAGGTAAATGTCTTCATTGGTGATATTGACTTAGCAGTTTTTTCCTAAGTAATGAATTTGTGGTTTTATTTCATATCAAAGAAATGTATACTTGTTAATATTAACAGAACTAGGTGTGATTCTGAATTTGGCAGTGATTGAGGCTGTCACTTAAGTAAGACTCCGAGAAGGGCTCCACAGTTTTCATTGTTGTTTGGTTAAAGTGGATGAGCAGAGTGTTAAATTGGGAATTGTTTAAGCCTTTTTCTGTACTTTGTTGTGGTGATTTAATAGAATCAGGCGAATTAAACACTGGAAATGATTGCAACCTGATAGATGTAATTCCTACTCATATTTTCATTTTGCTGTTGCCAATATGCTGCATTTGTAAGCTATTACTTTTTTCCCCTCTCTATTGAAGTGAAAAAAAGATGTGCTCAAATTATTTCTGTGGCAAATAACCTCTAACTTGTTAGTCGTATACTCAGTTCAACATGAAGTATTTTTGTGATGGATGATGTGTGTCATCCTCCAGTGAGCAGCACCTTATCATCACTATACTTTTATCTGGTTGTATTGATAACTTTATTTTAGGAACTAAGTATTCTGAAAGGTAACAGTTGTTAAATGACAGTGATTCAAAGCTGTCATGTATTCCAGCTGGATTGGAATTGACCTGGAGATTGAATGTTAGTATTCTTTTACCAATTTACTGCATAATCCAAGTTAATGTATTTTCAGGTGTTGCCATAAGAAGAAAAAGTAGATTCTCAATTGATATGACAGTAGTTTCATTACATGTAAAATGTAAGAACCCTTTTGGGCAGCTCTCTAGCTGGTTTTCCTCATCTCTCTAGTAAATGCTGGTTACTTAGAGTTCTGCTGACTTCTGCACAATGCCATCATCATCCATAAGTGTTTCTTTATATCTTGTTTGCCTGTCAGCCTTACCTCCCTTCCAGAAGTGTTTTCAGTTTCTGGAGTGTTGGAAAGGCTTTTTATTCACTTCTGTAATTTTGCTGAATTTTTGTAGTGTTTGCATGTTCTATTTCTCATTTTGCCTTTTTTCCTCCTGGTTATATGAATGCTTCTTCTGGGGAGACAAGAGGGTTTTTCTCATGCTATTAATACAGAAGAATGGATAGAAGTTACTTCAATGCTCTAATATAATTGCTTATTTAGAGTGCTTCAGGAAGTGCACTGTTTGAGGTGTTTATTATCTTCCATTGGGAAGTGAATGTTGTGTTTCCAAATTACTTGTCAGAGGAAGCATTTTCATGGTAAAAGCCATCCTTGCAGTAAGTATTTCTGTGCTCTCTGAACAAGGAAGAAATGTGGAGTAAAGTTTTTTTTCTCATTTTGAGAACAATTCTCCAATTCTGATTAGGTCAGTTTCTGGTGATGGGAAGGCTTCTTTTTCCATGTTACAAGTATGCAAATAATGTATTCTCATTCTTTTTACAGTTTCATCGTATGACAGGTAAAGAACATTAAATAGTGATTGTATTATGTACTGATATGAAGTAAATACATTCATGAAAGAATATATGTTGAATTAGTCCAATTTCTTGTAGAATTTCTCAAAGTAGTTTCTCTTGGCAGTGGGGTTACTGCTCCAACACGGTGGTTTATGCGTACACTCGACCTGACCGTCCAGAGTACTGTGTTGTTTTTTGGGACACAAAAAACAATGAGAAGTATGTGAAATATGTCAAGGGCCTGATTTCCATCACAACCTATGGAGATTTCTGTGTGTTAGCAACCAAAGCAGATGAAGATCAACCTCAGGTAAGGACTTCTTTGTAAATGTCATTTGAAATACTGTAGTGTACATGTCAGCGCTTTACAAATGAAATAAGATTAAACATCGTGAATCTTTTTCAGTGTGTGACAGAATGAGGGAAAATGGCCTTATGTTGCGCCAGGGTAAGTTTAGGTTGGATATCAGGAAAAACTTCTTTACAGAGGGAATTGTTAAGCACTGCCATAGGCTCCCCAGGGAGGTGGTTGAGTCACCATTCCTGGATGTGTCCAAAATCCGTTTGGATGTGGTGCTCAGGGACATGACTTAGCGGAAGGTTGTTAGAGTTAGGGTAGTGTGGTTAGGTTGTGGTTGGACTCGATGATCTTTAAGGTCTTTTCCAACCTGAGCAATTCTATGATTCTGTGATTAATTGTCGTTATTTGACAGAAGGGCATTGAACAGGCTCCATATTTAAATAAAATGAACTCCATGAAGCTAGCAAGCCAAGAACCAAAATGCTAGCTAAAATGTGCAGAAACTACTAACTGCCTCTACTTGTAGCCACCAATAACTTCATGAAAGCCACAGACTTCAGGATTACTATTTCTTTGGACATATCTTTTCAGAGCAGAACAAAAAGTAGGAGAAGACCAGAACATTAAGAGTTACTTAGTCAGTTGGATATGGAAAAATGAAATGTAAGAAAAGGACAGTTTTTGGATGATATAAATGCCTGTTATTACAAAATTCTCTTCTTTTTTTTTTTAATTTTAGTGATAGATTATATGATAGACGTATCCTTTGGTTAATATACATTCAGTTACCATTAATATTACTGTCACACAGCTTTTCTTACTGGATTCATTTCTGAATTATTTTCTGTATCACTTATGCATCGCTTACAAAGGAGGAACATGAGATGGAGTCAATTGGTGCAACGGTAAAGATGTCTTAGTGCTGCTTTGTTGGAGTGTGTAGTAGATGGTGTGCTGTGATATGATCTGAAAATATGATACATGTGAACAAAGGCGTTTGGGTTGCATTTTTAAAATGTGAAGTAAAGAGTGGTGGGATTTAATGTAACCTTCTGGAGTATAAATAAGAGATTGCATTTATAATCTGAAAATTAAGGAATAGAAAGTTTCTTTCAATTCTTTCTAAATGGCTTCAGTCTAATTATTAATGCTACGTGGGAGGCAGCTTTTAGGAACTGAAGTAAACAAGCTTATCCTTTTGGTAGAAGTTCATTCATTGCTTTCTGAAAAGTACACCTATTCTGCAATAGATTTTAGGTGATGGAATTGTGATTTCAAGAGTGCAAAATGGATAGCAGTAGCTGATGAGGCAAACGATGAATTCTGGCAGGAACTGCTGTATTGTGAGAGGAAGGCAGTATTAGTAAATTATGAAGAACTCAGTTTTGATAACCACAGTGAGCTTTCTGCTCAATGGAATGGGACAGTTTCACTGTCCTTGGTCCTAACCCCACCACCCTGTGTTGCTCATGCAGTCTGTCTAGGATGCTATCACTCCAACACTCCTTGGTAGTCTCTGATAGACTGACTTAGAGTCTCAGAAACAAGTAAAGAAGGCATAAAAGAGAAATCACATAGAGTGAGTGCTGAAGAAGAATTAATATAAATATAACAGAAACAAACAGCGTATAGTTAGAAAGGTTAAAAAGGGCTCCTGCAGGGGCCACATAAAGGGGAAAACTGGGAATGCTGGTGGGAAGTTTAACTTAACAAAGAAATAAAAATAATGCTTTTGAGGTGTTTTATTTGGTGGCGGGATGAGAAAAATTACAACTGAGTAGAAAGAAATCCCTGTGCAGATTGTTGTCTTTGAATGAACGTAGTTCAGACTGTAGATGAAGATCTAAATTCTATGCATTCTGACAGCCATTCTCTTATTATTAAAATCTTTCAATCCATCAGTTCAAAGGAACAAGCTGTACAGCTGCGGTGCTCTGCTATCTCAATTACGTGAATTAGTTGGGAAGTGAAAGAATTAATGAGCAACTAACAGTCTTCTATTTCCTGGGGAATCAGGATGCCAGCTCTTGAGTGATTCAATGTCTAGCAAAACTGTTCTTTGAATCTAAAGAGCCTGCAGTAGAAATAGCTAGTTAATTTTCACATTTCTTATTCAAAACATTCTTATTTCCCTGTGTAATCATGATAAAGCTATTTAATCCTTGGTTTACATCTGGAAAACTGCGTTGGCACTTGGAAGCAACCAGTTAAATGTTGATATCTTTTTTTTTCTTTTTTTTTTTTTTAAATCTTCCTGTCTTATCTGTTCTGATTAAAGCGTTCCAAAGTAGAATTACAAGAAGGGCAACACTAACAAAACCAGTCTGTTTTGTGGCATCTGTTCTCCCCTGGAGGTAGCCGTCAGGTGGTTCAAGATCAAGTAGGTTTTCCTAAGAATAGAACAAGAGCCCATACATCTGGGAGTTAGGGGCCTGCTGCAATTTATCACGTTATCGTATGCATGAACAGCTAGAGAAGAGTTGAGTTGCTGAGAAAATACTGGTGTGTCTGTCATGCTAGTAAACAGTCTGAGTGCAGTTTGTGCTCTCCAAAGCAGAGGTGAGACTGGCTGTCTCACCAGCATCTTATCTGTGGACCCCACTGGTGGTACATCATACCTAATGTATTCTGTCTGATAGATTTGATTATCTGCTTAAAACAGCTGGTCACCTTCCTGTTTTGTGCTTTGCTTCATTTACAGTGTTAACTGGCAAATACCCCATTACTATCATGCTTAAACATCTTTATATTTTCTGCAGCCATGGTCTTCCTGTTTTCTGTTGCTGTTCAGCGTTAGATTGTGTGAAATGTGGGCTGTGAGATATGCCTTCACTGAAAGCCTTGTGCAGCTTGCTAACTTAGAGAAAAATGTGGTGTTAACAACACTTTTATTTCCCTACAGTACGTGCTGGTTCTCTGCAATTCTATTGGCACTCCCTTGGACCCAAAATACATTGATATAGGTAAGCACCTTGTGACTTTTTTTGTATTGTTCAGCTTTTTGGTCGTAGTAGTAGGAAATCAGCTGTGAGTCAAATAACATACTGCAATATTTGTGTCCTATATTGCAGATCATAATTAAAGTGTAGACTGTCCTGCTCTGATAAGTGACTTGACCTATGGAATATGAAATATTCTGGTACTTTTTAGCCTCATAATTTTTGCTCATCAATTTGATGCTGTCTTGTCAATTCTTACAGGTGTGGTGGCATGTTGGAATCTTCAGGAATAAAATGCCCGGGGAATTCAATACACAAACTTTGCAGTGGTTGTAGGGGGAGAAAAAATGTAAATGGCTGAACACTGAAGTCAGACTGTGTGGTTTTATGTAGGGGTTGTTGTCCCCTCCCTGCCTCTTCCATCCACCGTCAGCTGTCTGCATTGCTTACTGTTTACCAGTATCCAGGACTTCACTTAATAGGTGGGACTGGGATGGAAGGAGAAGGAATTGGGGACTTATAGGCCACATTTCATCTCATTTCTACAGCTGGCATATAAAATAAGTTCAGTGAATAATTACTAGATGGGGCCTATTTGTTCTGCATTGGCTACAAAGAAGCCCAGGGCAACCAGCTTAAATGTGCTTGTCTTTGTCAGAGATGTCTACAGTTACAGTGTGATGGATCCCAACTCAAACTGTCAAAATTAGCTTTGTGTGTACATCTCTAACTCTCCTTTTAAAGTTTTTCCTTTTCATTTTCTAGCGTCTGCTTGTAAGCTTACTAAATCTGTCTATGATTGTTTATAATGTAAATAAAATTAAGGTAGCTGTTTTTGTTTTCCCCCATTGCTAACTGTCTCCTAGAACTACCTCTACAAAAGAAAAGAATCTTCTCCAGTGACTAAAAACAGTTAAAGAGAAATGCCATTTAATTAAGAGATGATGTTGTTATTGCAGCTGCATTTGAGTTGTCTTAAAGAGATGAAACAGTATGTAAGAAACTTCTTTCCTTTAGCTTACGTCTTCCATATCTGCTTCCTTTCAGTGTCGATTGATCAATGTGGTGCACAGGCTCACAGTCTTCTTTGCAAGTATAAGTTCATGTGTGAAAATCTTAGATTTTAGAGCCTTCATCTTCATAGGAGGGCAAATATTTGAGGTTGGGATTATTTGCATTCTTCAGGCCCAAAGAATTTTTTTAGTCTCAGTACTTCAAATGTAACAAACCAGTCTTTCATTAGTGTGTGGTAAACACAGCCAAAGATACAACTTCTGTTTTTTAGATGTGACTCCTTTAAGACTTCTTTAAAGTTAGCTAACCAAACTTAGAGATTGCAGCTGAGAGTGAGAACCTAGCATCTGTAAATGAAACGTTTTTGGATTACGTTGTGTGGGTTTTATCAGTTACTTTCCTTTGTTGTAACTTTTGAAGATACAGCTTTATAGAATAACTTGAAATATTTCCTTGCACAAATTGATCTGATATTATATAGATATTTGTGTACAGTCAGGGTCTTTATATCACAGAATCAGAATTATCAAGGTTGGAAAAGGCCTAGAAGATCATCTAGTCCAACCATTACCAATATCATGCTGTTTATCACAGTTGGTGCTTCATGGCAGGAGGAGGTGCAGTTGTTCCAGTCTTACAGGGTGCAGAACTTGCTTTGTTGAGGTCAGTACAGAGGGGAGACTTTGTCAATCTTTAGAGGCTGTAATTAATATCTCTGTAAGTTCTTCTAGGATTCTAGTTGTTCATAATTTCTAGTGAAGTAATTATTTTGTCCTGTTTATAAATTGAAAAAAATTAGCTTTTAATTAATTAGAATTGGGGTGAGAATAATCATTAATAGTTTAAGAAATAAACACTGTGTGAATAAGATTAACATCTCTTACCCAAGATAATTAGAGGGCTGTTTCTGGGTTGTGAAAAATATATTATCTCTGTATGGAATTCTTGTTTCTTTTCTTTCTAGTGCAGTTTTTCAGGCTGTTCTTTTTTTAATCAAGCTATAAAATTGTTACATTGAGTTCAAAACAAATAGAATATTTTCTGAAGTTTATGTCAAACTTTTAATCACAGTCCCTCATATATGTTTTAAAACCACCAAGGCAGTTACTTTATTTGATATTTCACAAATGCTTATGAAAAATACCTTCTGATATAATAGGAAGTTCTGCAACAGACCAGCTGGTGTTAGTGTGCTCCTGCCTCCTCTTAAGTGAGCGCTTTTGACTGCCATGAGCCTGAGCTACATTTTTCTGAGTGACCTTGTCAGTTATTACATACAGTAATAACAGACAGTACAGACAGTAGCCCTGCTTTTTGTCAGAGTGCCTCTTGTTGGAGTAGCAAACACCTGGAGCCCTACAGAGCATAAATGTTTGTTTCACGAGTCTTTGGTATCCTGCAGGACTCCTGGGTTGCAGCCTGGTAGGAAAGTGGTACTGAAGATTTCTAGTAAAGATGTTAAGTAGTTGTCAGAGTGTTTTAATAATGCATCTGAGAATGTGTGTTAAAACACAATTTCTGTGCATTGTTAATTTTTATAACGGTTTATAAAATTATTTTTACAAAGCAATACTAATCTTCTAATGGCAGAGTAACTGTGAGATCATGCAATGTTCCTTTCTTCCTTAGGGACTGCAAATCTTACATTGTTTGCCTCTATACCAGTAGCTTAAGATGAGTTCACAAAAAATACCGATTGTTCCCTTTAGTCTGTTGGTTTTCAAATTATGTCATTAGTTTTCTAATGTTTACCTGTAGGCTCTGATGGATGGTTACACCTTAAAGCTCTACCTGATTTTCCTCTTTATTTTGTCTAATGCATCTTTTTCCTTTGTTTGCTGTGTATTTAGGGTCTTTCAGAGCAGCTAATGTTTGCTAACCTTTAAATTGATTTTTCTCTTCATTGACTGGCATTATATCCATCCTACCAAAAAATTAACCAACATAGGCTTGCAGGCTTTCTGTCAAAGTCCTTTTGTGAGTAGCTAAATATAAATTACAGATGGTTAAATACTTTGTTTTATAATATCTTTTTAATGGAAACACAACAGATGGTATCTGCTAAGAAAATATCACTCAGACTGGGTTATATCGTCTTACATGTGCATAGGAGCACTGACGTCGTTATGTTAGCATCTTTCACATGTGTACTAATGCCCAGTGTAATGCGCAGAACAGCCTGATCAGCACATAGGTATACTAAAGGCAGAGAGCTGACAGAGTCAGGACCATGTTGTGACAGAAAAGTTCAGTTAGAAGGGACCTTCAGAGATCATCTGGTTCCGCTGCCTGATCACTTCAGGGCTGGCCAAAAGTTAGAATATGTTCTTGAGGGCATTGTCCAAATGCCTCACTGATGGATGTGGGACATCAGCCATCTCGCCTCCCTGCTAACTTACCTTAATGGTGGCTGAAACAGCACTTGAATTGCTTTTATTTACAGCTGATTGTTTAAAAGTGAACTATAACTAAATTATGGAATCCCTTAGTTTGCTGGACTGTAAGCTGTTCCATGTGCAGTTCAGCTGTCCTTGCTGTTGCCTGATGATTTTCTTCTCTTCATGAGCTAACACTTCCGGAGACGTTTTAATCAAACTCTGAAGTTAGGTAGATGTTATTCTTTGGACTAAATTAGTTACGGTTTCTCTGGATTTTGCACATGTGAACAGGCTTTTGTGAAAACAATTTACTCTTCCGTGTCAGATCTCTTCCTTTCCATCAGATTTAAGTGGGATTACTTGTCTCTTGTGATTCTGTATTCTATTTTAGACATTAAAAAGTGTCTCAGCTTTTTCATGCAACAAAGTAATACAGTCATGGATCAAATACCTTTTCTATCCGCTGTTCTTTCAGAAGATTAGACATGAAAGCAGGTGTTTTCTTTTTCTAAAATATAAAACTTCTTTCCTTCAGGGAGGAGGTATTACGATGGAACAGTGAAGAGAAGTGAGTGAGGAAGAGAAAGAAGGGTCAGAGGAAGGGCTTAGAGTGTCTATTTTTTATATTTTGTTGTTGTTTTAATGGCATGGTATGTTAAATCTTTTTAATATTTGGTTACTGAAAAGTAAGTCACCTGTCTAAATGTTTTTTTGTACATATTTTCGAATTATGAAAAATCAGGACCTTAATACTGAAGTTAGCTGTCTTCAAAATCAATGGGAAGGGCTACAGAATAAGTCTGCACTTAGCATGGAAAGCTGCTGTGTGGTAGAAATGATGAGCAGAGGAGTATCCAATTATCTTGCCTGCTTCTGACTTAAGGTGCTTGCTTTTCTCTCAGTTTACGACTAAGAGTACAAATTCTTTAGAGAGGACTGATGCCTAAGTTGCAAAGAGTAAGTGATGTTAAAATGTAATAGGAATAGCAGTTAGGAAACTAAGTAGACTAACTGCCTGGGAAGGGATTCTAGATCTTCCTCAGCATAAGAGAACTGAAATAAGCATCTTTCCCTTCCCACAGAGGACATATCCTTTTCTTTAGAAGCTATGCTGTTTTGCAGCCAATGTAGAAGTCATTTCAGGAGCAGTGTAGCCCAGTTGTTCAGCCCTGAAGTGGAAAGAGGGAGATAGATGTTTTTCTTCCTTACTCACAGACATTTCTGCATGAGTTGTTTGTTTGTTTTAGTCTTTGTACAGTGACTGTCTAGTATAAAATGCTTAATCAATACTAGAAGAAAACTCCATCCATCCTATTTCTGCCCAGTTTTAATTATGTAGCAATTGTGTAAAAAGGTCAGTTCCCATGTGCAGATGCATCTCTCCCAGATGTTTGTTTGAATCAATCTGATCCTGTTGAGACTCTGCTGTGTATAATGTTATCCCTCTCCCTGTGTTTTTGCATTTGACTTAAACCCAACTCTAAATGCCCTGCTGTTGCAAAGAAGAGAAGGTACACGCTCCTCATGTTAGCTTCTCATTCCTGCTCTCTTTTATGTTAGCTCCATCATTTATGATTCTCTATTTAATCCAACTTAATCTTTTATTTATTTAATTTTGGGATTAGTTTTCAGTCAGATCAATCAACAAACTGATCCAATTTACTCTGTGGCTAAGCTACTCCTAGAGCTGATTAAAAGTGGCAGGGAAGTGTGAGGGTTTGTTGGGTGGGAAGCAGCTCAGTTTTGGTTGTTATGGTTGTTATGGAGGATACAGCTGCAAGTTAATAAGAGAATTACAGCAAATATGCAGAATTTTTGAATTTGTTTATTGAATCTGAGACTGTATTCTTTAGGTGTGAGCACAGAACTAATTATTGAGCTGTGTTACAGGTAAATGAGATACATTGATTTCATGAAATGTAAACAACTGTGGTATCTATGCTACTGCTCACATGTTAAGCATTGCCTCTAAGCCTTCTCATCCAGTACTGACATTTATACTAAAAACTATTAAGCAGCTGTTAGGTAGCTTATCATAATCCTCTTGGTTTCAGAGAAATGAAATCTGTTCAACCAGTCTTCACCAATCTGTCCATCATAGTACTGTTCTACCTTATGGCAGGCCTATAGCACCCCCCAGAGTTCCATCCTGTGTTAATAAAAGGAAAAAGTGGAGAGATTCATTGTAAAACAATTAGATTTTGAGATTTTGTGCTTACACCATGTTATCTGCGACACACTTCACTAACAGACAGGGCTGTAAAATGGAATGTGCTTAGCTTGTCTGGTGGCACACTGATTTAAGTGTCAAGTTTGAAGACGTTGAGGGATTTATTTATTGATTTCTGACTTTTTTTTAAGGTATTTTATGTGCTGATTCAGATTTTCAGAAATCAAAAACATGTGAAAAAAAAAGCCATGATGGAACCAAAACAGTGTAGTATAAATAATAATGCAATGCTTTGAGTGCCTGTATCCACGAAACATTGACAGCAGGAATGACACATTGCCTTTAGCCGTGCATTTTAAATGGTTTTAAGGATAAAGTAAAAAAGGACCTTGGCTTTCCCTATGCAGTTCTGTATCTGAAGGGGAGCTACAGGAGAGAAGGGGTCAGACTCTTCAGCAGGTTCTGTGGTGATAGAACAAGGGGAAATGGCTTCAAGGTGAAAAAGGGCAGATTTAGGTTGGACATAAGGAAAAAATCTTTTACAGTGAGAGTGATGAGGCACTGGAACAGGTTACTTGTCTTTACGGTAGATGCCCTGTCCCTGGAGACATTCAGGGCAAGGCTGGATAAGGCCCTGGGCTGCCTGATCCTGGGCAACCTGTGGTGTCTCTGTTCAGTGCAGGGGAGCTGGACTCACATGAAGGAAAAGGAAAGCTGCTGGAATAACAGAGAGAAAAGTATTAATTATAAAAGTAGTGCCTTGGAAGAATTTCCTTATTTGTCTGAACAAGGCAGCAGTGAAATTTATTAATTTATTTGCAATTAAGTAAATCTACTCTTGTTTTATTTTGTTTTGGTCTTCTATCATACGGAGATATGGTTTTACACATTTGAAAAAAAAAAAAAAAAGACAAGTTGCTATCTAGTTCAGTACTTGCTGCTCTAATTTTACAACCATTTGGATTTCATAACAGGGCCGTTGTTTGTCACAATGACCAGAACACATGTGATAGCAGCTTCCAAAGAAGCATTTTACATCTGGCAATATCGTATCGCCAAGAAGCTCACAGCAATGGAGATTAATCAGGTAGCACGGACCAGAAAAGAAGGCAGGGAAAGGTTTGTCTCCAGGCTTTTTCATGTTCTTTCTTTTGCATAAATATGATTTTGATAAAAGTGGATTCTCCCATACCTGAAGTATGAACTCCTCATTATTGTTTTCCTACTCAAAAATATTAAGTGTACTTTAATTAAGTGTACATCAACTCAAAGCAGGGTTACTGGGGGGGGGGGCACTACTGGAACACAAGAACAAGCTTAGCTTTTATACTTTTTTTTTACTGAAGATACCTGTATTCTATCATAAATGCCCCTTCTTTCTTCAGAGGCACTATTTCTCCTTCCTTCTTTGCAGGATTTATCATATTGATGACACTCCTTCAGGATCTGGAGATGGACACCTTGATTACAGTAAAGCTGTTGAAGTGAGCCTTGTTTTTAACTTGTTTATTATGGTATCACTGGTTGCTTGAAAGTAGTAGCTGGCATTGCTGTATATATTTGCTTAGGTTTTTGTTAATGGGTCTTTTTATTTTCTTCCACTTTTTTTGTACAAAAATGTTAGTGTTGCTTCTGGTTAGTAAAATGTTATTTATCATTATGTATTACTAGAAATGTGCATCAAACTGTATAAAATGCAGGGAAAAAGTGTATTCTGTATTCTGGAGAATTAATGGGCCTCAGAAGGAACTCCTTCAATGAAGTATAAGCTTGTTGTCGAAACTCAGTGTCTGCAATGGATCCTGGTATTTTTTGGCCTTTTTCACTTTATGCACATGAATACACGCATTGATATGCCTGAAATTAATTACGGGCCTCACAAGTGAGAGATAGTTGCCTTCTTGTGTTTTCTGTTAAACATCTGTTAATTTTCTTTTAATTATTGTTGGTTTTTTTTTTTTTCTGGAAGGAGGAGCAGGAGAAGAAAGGAAGCTCTTACTGTTACCGTGTTTCCCATACCAAAGGCTACTAATATCATAAACCATCCATTTATTGTACAGTGATAAAGTTTGATAGCCCCTTTTTGTGTAAGCACTTGGCAGCATTCTTGGATATTTAACATAACTTTTTAATTTTTTTTTTCCTGAAGAGGTTCAGTCTTACTGCAGTATTAAAACAAGTGTTGGTGTTGTTTGTATGATTTCAGGGAACCAGAGATCCAATTTGTGCAATAACAGCATCTGATAAGATACTACTTGTGGTAAGTTAGGGGATTAAAACAACTTCCAATTGCCACTTGCCTTTGAAGGCAGGACTCTTGTACAGTTAAGTCATGAGCAGTCATATTTAAAATGTTTTCCCATTTTCCTACTTCAGTGATATATATATATATATATTTTTTGACATTTTTTTAATGAATTAGAAAAAAAAAACTGGACACAGGAAAGAAAACAGATGGAGAAAATGTGAAAGTCATTAGTTGATACAATAATGTGTGTTAAATCACACATTATTGTGTGGTCAAATCTTTCCAACTCTTCTAGCCAAACCTGCTTTTCAATTTATAGGGTATACATATATGAAAAAAATCAAAGATGTGAAAGGCAAGGAGGATCTTTCCAGGTGAATTGGATAGGGTAAAAATGTTTAGGCTGCCTTTAAAATTATTGACTACCTTCCAAAATAAGGCTTCAGCAGCAGGTAAAATAACCTGACTGGGCTGTTCCACATGACTATGTTTTAATATCTTATTTAAGCAGATCTTTAACTTGTAGCATCTTAAGAAATTATTTTCTTAAAATACCAGAATTAAGTACTCCAGAGTGATGACGTTGCCTCTTCCTACATAGGTTCAGCCACTCATCCAAGAACTCTTTTTAGTCTAGAACAGCATATAAAGAAAACCTTGTTAAGCTGTTTATTCATAGCAACATTTTTGAAAAATGCTTTTCTCTAGGGAAGAGAATCTGGCACTATTCACAGATACAGTCTTCCTAATGTTGGCATAATTCAGAAGTACACTCTGAATTGTCGGGCACAGCAGCTGTCTTTGAACTGCAACTCTAGGTAAGATACAGGTCTGCTTCTAACAAAGGCAAATAATTTTAAACTAAACCAATACATTTGGTGAAAATATTAGTAATAATGCACTCATTTGACTTCAATATAAATTACTTTATTGGCTATTAATGGTTTCTTATTTCTCACTAGTTAAACTACTGTAAGAGGCAGAGTTGATAAAGCTTCCTTTTGTATGACACTCTTTAAGGTCTGTAAGGAAACACACAAGGGAAAATTTCTGTTAAAAGATAAACCAAACACAAGCTTCCTGAGGTCAGGAATTGATGAAAGTATGGCATAACATGAAACTTCATATCTCTGAGGTTTCTTTTTTATTTCTGCCCTCCTAATGCCTAGAAACCTTGTTCATCCCATGTTAATTTTCCACTCTTGCAAACTGTAGTTGGTGGCAAAGCTCCTAGCAGGATTTCCTGTTAAGGCTTTTCTTAAGCCAATACTGAAGCTACATTCTCCTTGGTAGAAAACCATTAGTGTTTAACAGTGCTTTTGGTTCCCCCTTCCCCCAGGAGAATTAGAGAATCTTGACAGAAAAGGCAAAAATACACTAATGAGCGCTCATAAGACAAATTTAATCACTTCAAAGGAACTTCATAATTTCAAACAAAATTCATAACATAAGTGTAGATATCTTCATTTATACATCAAAGATAGATCGATTCACTTAAAAAGCTACGTGACCAAGCCAGATCTCCATTAGTTTTGTTTTGAACCTAAGCTGTTATCTTCCTAAATGATTTTATATTAGTGGAACATACTCAGATTCACATATTTTTGAAGTTAATTGGGTTGCTTTTGAAATTTTGATGAAGCAGATCTTCATTGTCTAAATGCATTCCAATATTGAAAAATAAATATCATTTACTGCTGTAAATGATTTACAGTAAATACAGGCTACTGTCATTCACTGATAATGTATGTAACTGTAAACTTTCAAATGAAACCCTTTAGAAATTGTATTTTCCCTATATTTTAAATGATGTCAAAGATTAATTGGATAATACATACTGTTATCTTAAAAAAGAGTAATGTCCTTAGTAGTAATATTAGAAATCCTATTTTAGGGATGAACACTCTGGATCATTGCACTATATCTTTAATTTAGGAATCTGCCTCCTAGTAAATAATGAAAAGCATAAATGTTAAATTTTTAAGTTTAGGCTCTGTCAAGAAAACAGTTCAGTTAGGAGCTGAACCTGTGTTTTACTAAACTTTTTATCTGAAGTATGAAGCATCTTCAGAGTGCTGGATGAAAAACAGGCACGGGTCAGTGCAGTCCAGGGCCAGATCCAGTAGGAGAAGATGAAGGCCTCTTTTCCATGTTTCTAGTCTCTCTCTGCTGTACAGATGAATGAAAATCACAGGCATCTTACTGAAGCCATGGAATTAGCTTAGAGGGAAATTTGGCCTGAGTGTGCCAGTTTGGGAAATTTATTTCAGATGTACAGCTTTGAATAGTGTTACTTAGCTGTCTTTTTATTACTCCTTTTTTTTGTTGTTGTTTTTTTTCTCCCCTGTCCTGTAGCCGTGTTGCTATCATAGACCTTTCAGGTGTTTTGACTTTCTTTGACTTGGATGCACGAGTAATAAGCAGTACTGGACAGCAAGTGATTGGAGAGCAGCTCAAACTGGAACGCAAAGATGTCTGGGATATGAAATGGGCCAAAGATAATCCAGATTTGTTTGCAGTGATGGAGAAAACAAGAATGTATGTTTTCAGAAACTTGGATCCAGAGGTAAATGTAAACAAACTACTCAGTTTACAAGTTTACTCAGATAATGATTACAAGAAAAATTACAAGATAATGGCTCTGTGTTGAATAGAATTATTTTTATGCTCGCAGTTTAATTAAGTATTTTGATATCAATAAATCTCATATAAATAAATAACTGGACATCTCAATATCTCGTCAATTCTGATGTAAGGGTCTTGTTTAAGATGAAATAAGTGTGAAATAAACTATCAGACCTGCCAAGATTAAAAAACAAAAAATGCTTGTTATCCTTTTCTTCCACTTATACAAATTAGGCTCCTGAAAGTAATAATATGCTTTAGAAACAGTAAACCCAATTTTAGTAAAGGTGTTTGTAATGCATGGTTTGGGTGAGTCCAGATACTGTTTCTTTATCTTTTTCTCATAATCTGGTTATAAAAACCATGATTTTTAATCATGTCTATGTATATGAGATTGTCAGTAACACCAATGATTTTATTTTCTGTTGGAAAAGCAGTCAAATCCTAGTTTGGACAAGGGGGAAGTCTTTTTACAAACATTAAAAAATTGTTTAGAATGTAATTAGAATACAGAGTAATTTCCTTTTAACTGTTTTACCTTAAGGAACCTATACAAACTTCTGGATATATTTGCAACTTTGAAGATTTAGAAATCAAATCTGTTCTTCTGGATGAAATACTAAAGGTAAGTATAATTAATTTTATTTTGTGGGAATAGTTGGTGTCTAAGTGGTTTGAACAGTAGATATCACGGATGGGAGAGAGTAAATATAACAGAATAAAAATGTATTTCTTTATTCATTATGTTAGAATCCTGAACGTCCTAACAAAGATTACATCATCAATTTTGAGATTCGATCATTACGAGACAGTCGAGCACTGATTGAAGCAGTTGGGATTGAAGAATCTTCCCAGTTCATAGAAGATAATCCACATCCCAGACTTTGGTAAAATAACATAAAAATCTCATAATAAGCCAACTTTCTTTGTTTAAATGCTTTCTTTCTTTTGTAGTCTTCTTATTCAGACAGATCAAACTATCCAAGTGGAGAAAAAAAAAACCTAACACCTCAAAGTAAGAGCAGCCAACCAGTGTACAATTTAATAAGAATCATTATTAAAAATAATAATAATAATAATGATAAGTAGTAGCAGTATGCTGCTGCAGTCTGAAGGGCTGCTTTTCTAAATGGGAATGTCATTACATTGAAGCTGAATCATCTACAAAGGCATTTTATGGTGCTGATGTAAGACCTGAAGAGAACCTTGCAGTCCCCCTGCAAGCCTGGCTCCCTGCCTCTTGTGGAATTGGTGTGTTTTCAGGCTTTGTGGTATGTTTTTCTAGAAGGCAAGAAAGGGGTTTTTCCTCCTAAGCATGCATAACTAACCATGGACCATTTAGGACAGGCTGTAAAGGAAAGAAGTGAGAATGGGGAGGGTATATCAATCATAATTTGTTATATTCTTTCAAAATGAAATAATCTGAAGAAAATAACTTAGTTAAAGAAGTTTAACAAGTTAAACTTGACTATTAAACTGAATTTAAATCCTGCACAGAAAACTTGTAAGAATAAATGTGTGAAAACAGTTCTGGAAATCTAGTTAATGTCCTGTATCTCAGGGGTTAGAATAATAGAATCATTAAGGTTGGAAGAGCCCTCTTAGGTCACCGTGTCCAACTATAAACCCATCCCCACCATGCCCACTAACCATGTCCCTCAGTGCCACATCTCCATGGTTCTTGAATGCCTCCAGGGACAGTGACACCTTCTTGAGCAGTCTGTTCCAGTGCCTCATCACTCCTTTAGAGAAGAAATATTTTCTTATACCCAACCTGAACCTCCCCTGGTTCACCTTAAAGCCATTGTCTCTCTCTATTGCTGTTACCTGGGTGAAGAGGCTGTCCCCCACCTCGCTCCAACCTCCTGTTAGGCAATTGTAGAAAGTAGTAAGGTCTACCCTGAGCCTCCTCTTTTCCAGACTGAACAATCCCAGTTCCCTTAGCTGTTCCTCTTGAGACATTTAGTTTATAGCTGCTTTTCTATGTGTTGCATTTGTTTTTCACACAGGCGTCTCCTGGCTGAAGCTGCCCTTCAGAAGCTAGATCTGCAGACTGCTGAACAAGCTTTTGTGCGCTGCAAGGATTATCAAGGTATTAAATTTGTGAAGCGTCTAGGCAACCTGCAGAGCGAGTCAATGAAGCAAGCAGAAGTGGCAGCCTATTTCAGCAGATTTGAAGAAGCTGAAAGAATGTATCTGGATATGGACAGAAGGTAATTGCATGTTATCATCTCAGCAGCAAATAAAGAAAAAAATGTCTTGGAAAACAAATACTCATCCTTATAAGGAACGACTGTTTTAGCATTGAAGACTCTTCGCCAGTTACTGGAAAGACAGAACAACATCTGATGAGAAGAACTTGGTTATATTGATATGTAAGCAATTCCTTATGTGAACCAGTGTGTTCCAAATCATCTGAAAATTCTGAGCTGCTCTAGGTAGTGCTGTTTTTTCTAGAAGTTTTTAGAAAATATTTTGTAGATGTTTCATCTGGGAATCCAAAAATACAAACAAAAGTCTTAAAACTAATATTTAATTTATGTATTGTTGCTCTCAGTTAGTTGCCAAGTATGCATTCTTTCGAATTACAAACAATGAAGTTTCTAATTAATGTTAATCTTAGGAGAGACAGAAAGGACTGTGGACCAGTGGAATTTTTGCTGAGGAATGAAAACAAGAACAAAATTAAATGACAGCATTACTGAAAAATATAAATTAATGCTAAGTAACGAGGTTTAGCACTGTGTTCCTCATTGTCCTTTTTCTGTAATAAGCAGCAGTTGTGTCATGCAGCCTGAAGGTGATGATCAGACATGAAGAGACACATGAATCACTTAGAATCATAGAATCACCAAGGTTGGAAAAGACCCACAGGGTCACCCATTCCAACCATCCACTGGTCACCAGTAGTTCTTACTAAACCATGTTCCTCAACACAGTGTCCAAACTTCTGAATAGATGAAATGTTTAAGCTTTGATTAATGAAGTCATGAAAAAAAGAAAAGGGAATGTTGGAGGAAAATGTCATTCTTCTTTTATCATGTAAGAATGAGGAGCATCCCTCTTCCCCAGTATGAAATTGAATAGGAAAAAAAGCAGAAGCTAGAGGAAGGTGCATGTTAGATCCTGGCGATGGAAAAGCTTTCATATACCGAGCCCATGAAAGTATGTTGTTTTGAAGAGGTGGAATGTCGTATAAGACCTTCACTTGCTCAGAAATGCTGATTTCCAGAAATGACACATTTCTTGATGTGTGACTGAGGAGATATTTAATTCATATAGGATTGTAGAAGGCAATGTCAGACTTCTTTTTTTCTTTTTTTTTTCTTCTGATTTCTTCAGCAGTAGAATGTCTTATTCTCCAGCTACAAGCATACAATTCCGTATTGCCCTGTGTGTCTACTCACCACTAGAAAATTCTTGACGAAGACCTACCGTAGGTTAGGCTGGAATATATTTTTCAAATGCAATTTTAAATGTTTTTGATGGAAGTTTTTACTTAACAGACTGCACTGACTTCGTATCTCATTCTTCAGCTCACTGGTAAATTTAGAGCGTTTTAAAATGGGGTTTATGTATCTCTCCCACTTATTTTCAATCCACATGCAGAATTACCGCATTTTCACACAAAACAGTTTCAATGTTACACGGTAGGAAAAATGTGCTAGACAGATGCAGAGTGGGTTGCATAAATATGCATGCATAATAAAAAGGAAAGATTACTCCCAAGTCTTTCTCCTTCTTTCAGAATTTGAAATTTCAGATTTTTTTTTCATTCATCTTCAGTTGAGTCTCTGAAATTAACCTAATTACATGTCATCCTTTATCATTCATATTCGTTTCCTTTGGTCATTCCTCTTCCCTTCTCCTTTTCAACAGTGGAAGGTGAAAGGTATACAGAGCAAGAGGAGAACCTGACATTTGGCAATTGCATTGCCAACTGTAATTCAGTGTACTTCATGCAGTAACATGACTGATAGGAAAGTGTATTTGTGTGATGTAATCTGACTCTCTTGAGCTCATTTATTTACTTGGAACATAGTTTAAATTGCACAAGGTATCAGGGATCACTGTGGTATGGGTTATGAATGTGAAAATATTTTTGGACCCTTACCTCAAGATTTTTTGTTAGCTATTGTGTCTTTTCCTGCTATTTTCTGTTTATGTCAGAGATCTTGCCATTGGACTACGGATAAAACTAGGAGATTGGTTTCGAGTACTGCAGCTACTGAAAACTGGCTCTGGTAACTCAGATGATGCCCTTCTTGAACAAGCACACAACGCTATTGGAGATTATTTTGCAGACCGTCAGAAGTGGTATGTTCTGTAGGGGAACTAGTAAGGAGGAAAATACAGAGGAAATGATAAGGCTGATGACAAGACTTACCTTATGAGAAGGGGCAGATATCAGGAAAGTCAGAGTAATATCAGAAAAGTTGGAGTAATAAGTTGGATGATTTTATAACGATGAGATTTAACTCTGACGTTTATGATTCTGTCACAGCCTTTACATTTGAGAGCT
Source organism: Perdix hodgsoniae (assembly GCA_035772895.1). Taxonomy (NCBI): domain Eukaryota; kingdom Metazoa; phylum Chordata; class Aves; order Galliformes; family Phasianidae; genus Perdix; species Perdix hodgsoniae. The sequence goes on along the minus strand of JAPSGF010000024.1, from coordinate 1,350,271 downwards.
GTTGATCAACTATCTAAAAAATGAAGGAAAAAACAAATCTCAGTATTGCCAGGAGTCTGGTCACTTCAAAGAAGGGAAGGAAGAAGGGAGGAAAAACAAAACAAACAAAAACCAAATGTAGAGACAGTGATACTAGTGTGGATATAGAATATTAAAAAACAAACAAACAGGAAAGAGGTACTAAATAACAGTGAATTTCTAAACCACAGATTTTCTAGAACATTTAAAATCAGGGGCATCTGAGAAGGTCCAGAGATCTGTCTGACCTGGATATGGCTCCAGACATTGACAAAACTGAGTACTCATGAATGTATTAAGAACTGCATGCAAATGGTATTTCTCCAAAACATGTTTTGCAGTTGGAGACTTAACTGAGAAGTGACGTCTTAGTAGTTAATAACTGGCAATGAGACCTTCATACACTTCTCGTTACTTTTTAAGCTTACGTATATTGTAAGCATCCAGAACATTCTGCCAAAGTTTCACTAATTATTATACTTAGGCAAAATGCACTACCACAAAGACTTTGTCCATATTAGTTAAAAACTTGGGAGTAGATTCTGTAAGTTTATTTCTAGAAATTTAGGCAACTTAAGGGGTTGGTCTTGGAGGTCTTAGTGCTCATGTTTTGAAGTACAGAGGTGCTCAACTTTCAGTTTTGTTCTGAGTTGCTGTTGACTATCAGGCATGATCTGTGCAGATGTGGGAATACAATTTTCAGGTTCATTGGCATCTTAACCTTATGCTAGTCAGAAAATGAATCTTACTACTACTTCAGTGTAGTGATTTCTGAAAAGTAAAACATGCACTGCATTTTAGAAAAAGAGAAATTTTAGTTACTGAAGATCTTGAGCAAAGTTACCCATTTAAGAGGTCATTTTAAATTTGCAGACACAAAAGGCTTGCCTAGTTTGAAGTTTGGCTTGTGTCTGTATGTCTGATTATACCACATTTATGTCTTTTCTTTATTAGGTTGAATGCTGTACAATATTACGTACAAGGACGGAACCAGGAACGTTTAGCTGAATGTTACTACATGCTAGAGGACTACCAAGGACTAGAGAATCTGGCTAACTCACTTCCAGAGAATAATAAGTTACTCCCTGTAAGCAAGAATTATTTCTTTTTTTCACTGTCCTATGTTCAACTATTAACTTAAAGTATCCCATCTTGGGAAGGAGCAAAACGTGGAATGCAGTATATATGACCTACTTAAGCATAATGATTCCACTTTGATATTGATCTGAAATATTACTGTTTTCATTCTCTATCATCCTTACTTTCCATTATTGGCCGCTTCCACAGATAGGTCTGTTTAGTCATCAGGCTATGTGGTCCCACTGCTAAGTTACAATTTGCTGGCGTATGCTTCACTGAGAATTCACTCCTTGTGGCTGGATACTTAAGCTTTCATTTTATCGTCTAAGCGACACGATTTTTTTTTCCCCCAAATTCTTCCTGGTTTAACTTCTCACATGATAACTCTGGTAGGAATGCTGACGTGCAATGAAAATTGGAGATACCTTGCTGAAAGGAAGGAAGTTCATGTCCTGTTGCGCAGTGGCTAATTTAAAACTATAATATGATTGATGACTCTACAATGCTTGAAAAATGTAAAACACTAACTTAATGTCATTTTCAGTAGTTGTAATAAAGTGAGACGTTGTATTTTCTATTTAATCTGTAATAGCAAAGTTTTGTGAAGTAGACAATATGTAGTAAGAACACAGTCCTTCTGGTGTGATTTAATTAGAAAATTTTAAAGCAGTATTTTCTCCAAATTCAGAACCAGTGTGTAATTCCAGAGAGTAGCATGCTGCTTGGAAGACTTAAAACTGCACATACTGTATTCACAGCATCTGTGCAACAAACAACCTTCTTATCCAAAGTTTGGAATTAAACTAAAAAAAACATACCTGTTGTAGTTCCTATGCAATGTAGGAAAAATATGGAAATAAATTTAATGTGGTGCTGTTGCTTTTTTTCAGGATATAGCTCATATGTTTGTAAGAGTGGGGATGTGTGAACAAGCTGTTTCAGCCTTTCTGAAATGTAATCGACCAAAGGATGCAGTAGATACCTGTGTACATCTTAACCAGGTGGGACAACAGTAGCTGATGTGCTTTAGCAAAACCAGTTAACCATTCAGATTTTATCCTACTGCCCAGTTAAATACAAATCCTTGTTAAGTATCAGATGATTCTTCATGACTTCTGGAAAATTTATACTTTGATTCATAAGCCAGTTATTTAAAATGAGTGCTAGATCATCAAAGGAACAGTGGTATGTACATTTACAGCAGTGCTACACTGTGGTAAGCATGCTCAGCATACAGCAGTACATGGCCTTGTGGCTTTTATAAGGCTAGGCTCAGCTCAAGTCAGTGCTACCTCCTGATGCAATTGGGAGGAAAACTAGGAAGCTTCTGTATCCCCTTTCCTTCCTTCTACAGATGCAAATTACTTGTGGCTGCACCAGGATGTAGCTGGAAAAGAGCTGGTCTCAGAAGCTATCGGCATGTTCACTGATAGAGCTGTTCCCTAGTATGATTTGCTTGCGTGTATGCTGTGTCAACACAAATGAGAAAAACTAAGGATGGCAATGAGGAAATCTATGTGAATGTCAGGGCTGCTTAATGGTGGTATTATGTGTACAGTTTCCTACCTTATGGATGGCTATTGGATATGAGATTGAGCCAGGCTTCTTAGTGCTGCCAACTTTGTGGGCAAACATACATAGCCAAACTGTTGAAGACAGGAAAGTTCATGGACAAAAATGAGGTGTGTAGATGTTTGCTTATGCCTTGAGCTCGTAGACTGACGTGCTCTTTTAGACATGCTTTTGAGAGTCTGAGTTTCAATAACCTCTAAGTGTTAAAATCCACATAGTCAAATATGAGCAGCAGTGGTTATGCAAAGCTTTTATCAAAGCAGAAGCAACTGCTTTCTATGTGGTTTTGGACTGAAGTCCAGTATTTGTTTCACAAGTCTCCTGCATCACATGATTGGCAATGATGCTATTTGCTTGAATTCTACTTGAATTGTACAGTACAGTTATTCTAAATAGTAATGAAGGATTGTGCACAGTCGTGAATTATTCATTAGAAAGCTTGTTCTCAGAGTGTATTGAAAAATGTAGATTCATCTTTGTTTGCTTTCATTTCTAGTGGAATAAAGCTGTGGAGCTGGCTAAAAATCACAATATGAAAGAGATTGGATCCTTGTTAGCAAGATATGCAACTCATTTACTGGAAAAGAATAAAATCCTTGATGCAATAGAACTCTATCGTAAAGCCAATTATTTCTTTGAAGCTGCTAAGCTCATGTTCAAGGTATTGCAGATTTTATTTTTATATCAGGTATTAAAAGCTAGTCAAAAACCTCAGGTATTTCCATGCTGTTTATTTTCTTGGGGTTATCTTGTTGTTAGAAACGCACAGGAATGTACTATTAAACAGGAACTGCCAGGATGAATCCATTTCTGAAGTTTAAGATATCCAGGGTAATTCTTTAAGATAGAGATGTTCTCTTTGGCCAGTGATGAAGAGAATTTCAGAACACAAACCATCTGATTTGAGACCATCTCTTCTGAATGAGATGAACTGCACCTCGTGAAAGGTCCTTGTCTACTTGAAGGGGTATAGCAGCCAGCCTGGATGCAATGTTTACATTTTTATGCTGGTTTTATCTCTTTATTTTAAAAATAATAATAATGTTAAATTTTGGTATCTCTTTTATTGAAAAACGCTTTTGTGCTTTCAAGATGCAGATTTTTCCTATATTTGGTCTACCTGCAGAGACTTGTGTACATGGCTTATAAAATCTGTAAGAGTGATGTGCAATTTTTATAGTGAACACATTTTTCTGTATGTATGTTATGTTCAAAATGCTTCCTTCTTATTGAAGGCAATGTAATTCTTAACCTACAGTGTTGAAAAATATTTGTTTATTGTCAGCAGACATAATAATTACACTGATTAATCTTTTTTGAATATCTGGCTTACATAGTTGTTAGCTAAACAAGTAAAGAATGATGTGCATTCTTCACTGAGACATTCATTTATAGTTCTGTTTGCAGTCTAATTTATTACATTCAAATGCAAAATTGTTTTTGGCATAAATTCTGAGGTTTGTACACGTGTATAGCTCTCCAAGAGAATTGTTATTTTTCTTATACATACATACGTATATATCTGTATATGTATCTACAATACATACGTATATATCTGTATATGTATCTACAATA